>JAQGAZ010002471.1:0-17570 GCA_034692225.1 Polydesmus complanatus
AAGAGTGAAAAAGGTTGGTACTAAGAGTGAAAACGATTGGTACTAAGAGTGAAAAAGGTTGGTACTAAGAGTGAAAAAGGTTGGTACTAAGAGTGAAAAAGGTTGGTACTAAGAGTGAAAACGATTGGTACTAAGAGTGAAAAAGGTTGGTACTAAGAGTGAAAAAGGTTGGTACTAAGAGTGAAAAAGGTTGGTACTAAGAGTGAAAACGATTGGTACTAAGAGTGAAAAAGGTTGGTACTAAGAGTGAAAAAGGTTGGTACTAAGAGTGAAAAAGGTTGGTACTAAGAGTGAAAACGATTGGTACTAAGAGTGAAAAAGGTTGGTACTAAGAGTGAAAACGATTGGTACTAAGAGTGAAAACGATTGGTACTAAGAGTGAAAAACATTGGTACAAAGAGATGAAACTGATCGGAAAGAGAGAATGATACAAAAAAAAATTGAAAGAGAGAGCAATGTTGAGATATTTAAAAATAAAATGGATACTGTACTGAAAAAATGAGAGAATGATCCAGAATGAGATAAAATGAAAGACGTAGAAAGAGTGCAGATATTGTGAAAGTTGAGTGAGAGAGCAGAATGATGCTGCGCGAGTGAGAGAGAGAGAAGGAGAAAGAGAGTGTTAGGCGCAAAATGAAGTCATAAAAAACAGATGCAGAAAAATATTCATGTTTGAAATTAAAGTTAAAACACCCGCTGGCAAGCCTATCGTTTAGAAGATGGTGAAACAGTCCAAATAAATTCATTAGTTTTGGAAAACAGCTGGGGTTGCGCGCTTAAATTGGGTGCACAGCTTGCTCATTTTCATGCGCAACTACAAAACTCACTTTTTCAATAGGCCTCGTGTATTTTTTTTTTTTTTCTTCTTACTTCTTCATTGGTTAACTTAGCCCGAGCGAACGGCGTTTATGCCACTCATTTATGAGACGAAATCATTTCGCAACTTTCTTCAACAACATTGATGAAGGGAGAGAAGAAAAAAAAAATAGCACGCAAAAACTTTTTCCGCCTAATATCCCGGGCCACATGAAAATTACGATCAACTTTTTTTTTTATTTATTTATTTTTATATAAATAATAATATAATTAAGAAGCGAATTGGCGAGATTTACGATTGTTGTAGAAAGCACATTTTCAAATATAAAAACACGGCTGTTAAAAAGCAAACCGCAATTTCTTTTTCTACATATATATTTTGAATGGGATTTTCATTCTTAAAAAAAGATTTAGTAAATCTCAAAAATAACCGGTATATTAAAAAGTAAACAAATGCACTTAAATTAAAAAAATGATTTTTTTTCTCCTTCCCTTTATAAACACATAACAATGCATAATTTATTTTGTGCGTAGAGAAATCGTCAAAATTTTTAACTAAACAAAAGCATTAAGATTAAATTTTAAATAAACATCATAAACATAAATAATAAAAAAATAATTTAATTTAAAATTCATCAAAATTCATTCGCCATGTTATTATAGTAATATTCGTTGAAGAAAGATATACAAAATGTTTAATTAATTTTTTTTTTTTTGATTCTTTTAAAAATTAATGTTATTTGAAGACGAAATGGCTAGACGAAAAAAGTCGTCCACGTCGATTCACAATTCCTATTATTTTTTTTTTTTTTTTTATCTTTTAAAGTTACAATTTACTTTGAAAATCTTTTTTATTATTATTATTTTTTTTTTTTTAGAAATGAACAACAGTGCAATTTTTTTCTCCCTCCCACTCTATAGTTTTGTTTACTTTTTATGCATATGTCGTTGTGTCTCAACCACTCTTCTATTTTTATACGGCGTATACATTTATATCGATATAAATATACATTATTTTTTTTTTCATCTCGGAGAAATGATGAAAATAAAAAAAAAACAACAACGATGGAAGTATACATGTGAAGAGTGCATCTATTATTATTTTTTTTTCCCGGCGCAAACGTATAAACAGCGCCACAAACGGAAATTAAAATGCACTCCAAAATAAATCATTTTAAATTTAAATGTAAGAAAAAAAATTTTTTCTTTTTTTATTTATCTTTTTTTTTTTAGTATTTAAATGTATACGCAATTTTATTTTGATGACGATATACTGGTATTATTCGTAATGTTAGGTTTTTTTTTTTTTTTGTCGCAGAGACACTTAATGTTTCGACGAAATTGAATTTGAAAAAACGACTTCATCATCTGCGTTTTGTACGGTTATGGCGTCGTCAAAACGCCGTCGTTATCACATGCTATATAATTTTTCAACTGTCTCCGCAATTATATTATTTTTGAGAGGGTTGTTTTTTTTTTATTTCAAACGGGAATAAAATTTACCGAGTCATTTTGCTTACTGAAACTTTTTATTTTTAAATTAGATTTATAAAAAAAAAAAAAAAATTAGGGAGGAAATGTGAAGCGAATTATAAAAATATATACACGGTGCAACGAAGTAGGAAACCAAGCAAAATTAAATTAGCATTAAATCAATTCACCAATCTATATATTTCAATGACACCAAATTATTAATGGCATTTTTAGAAATTTAATTGTCCTATTCTGCGTTAAAAAAAAAATATCCTCATTCAAGATTAATTCGCAACGGTAAATCTAGATCTAAAAATCCGTGGGCATCGAAATATTTGCCAACGTTTTGAGAAACATTAATAATAAATAAACATTGATTTTTTTTTGTATTGCCTTCGCATTATTACAATAATTCCGAGTGAAGAAACAATTAATAAAACGCGCGTCCATCACACCTATTATTTCTGCCTATACCGCGTTAATGTAATGGATGAAAATCGGCGCACGCGAATACTTTTTAAACAATAAAATTCCTTAAATAAAATATATACCTTTTTGTATTAACCCGAGAATAATAATAAAAATATGAGCGCTAATGTAGAAATAAATGTTGTTATTGTGTGTGTGTGGTTGAAACTCAAAACAATAATACAGAACAATTCGATAGAAATTTCCCGCCCTTTTTTTATCTCTCTCTCTCTCTTTCGCCGCCATCTTTACGAATCGATAAAGGTAGTATTAGGCAAGCGCGTGCGCGCGAAGATGGACCGGATGAGTCGTCGAGCGAATAGAAAAATAAGATGGATGCGTGTTTAACACGTGAAAAGTCAAGGATGTTTTTCTGTGGGTGAACAACAAAAAAAGAGAGAGAGAGTTGCTAAAGCGGTAAACAGTTGTTGGTCCTCATATATTACATCGGAATATACGACTAGTGTACCGTATATATCTTATCTTATTTCATTTTTTTTTAGCCTGTGTGTGTGTGTATCCACACCAAACACACATCTAAATCACCAGATTTTTTGTTTCCTTTTTTTTTAAAAAAAAATAATGTAGTCTCAGGCATTAGCGCTAATGCTGGATGATGTAAGACAAAAGAAGCGGAAAATCTGACGAATAAAAAACAAAAGACCAATCCCCATCATCCTTCGTCTATCACTCTACTATTCACTTTTTAACTCATTATAAATATCAAAAATATATAAAAACTCTTTTTTCTTCTTTATTTAATATTATAATAAATGTGTGTGTACTTTAATATTTTCTTTTCCTTAAATGAAAAACCACTTCCGTCTGTTAAAATAATAAAAACCAAATTTTTACTTACTTTTTAAAAAAAACTTTCTCAAGTCTTTTATTATAAAAACTTTAACATTAAAAGAAGAGAAAAAAAATAAATAAATGTATAATAACCCGCTATACCAATGTGGACAAAATGAGTATGGAAAATAAGCCCACACCGATGTGATAAATTGGATCTAATTAACAGCGCTCAAATTAAATAATTCGAATGTAGTGTAACCCCTACATGATTTTGTCAAAAACTTTGACTCAAATTAATAATAATTGGCCGTGATTGCCTTCATATTTTCTAAGCTGACAATCACCGCCAATAATAATTCATATACGCGGATATAATTCGCCGTATATAATAAAAATCATTATCGCTACTGTATTTTTAATACTGTAGTACACAGTACCAGTATCTCAAAAATTCCCTACCTATTTCTTTTAAAATCTTTTGTTTCTGTTTTGACAACAACATTAATTACTCACTGGATACCGGTGAGTTCAGGGTGTTCTGATGAGTAACAAACGTTTGAAGTACAAACAATTTTTACTTCAATTCAAAAAAAAAAAAAAAAATTGCGAAAAACTTTTCAACTTCGGGAAAAATTAAATAAAAAAATATATAAAAAATCAATAGTTGCGCGTTGGTCATCAACGTTTTTATCTGGGCCGTCAAACTCGAGATTTAGTTCGTTGTATCAAATTAATATTTCATGACTGAAGAGCAAAAACGTCGGATAATATGAAAAAACAAACAAACAAAAAAAAAAGGAACGTATAAATTATCCATTGGGGAAAACCAGACATCAAAAAATCTTAAAAACAAAAACAAAAAAAAAAAAAAAAAACTTAAGTAACAAAATAAATAATTAAAAATAGAAAAATGGAAAGTTAAAAATTCATAAAGTGAACGCCGCTTTACTGCCAATTTTCGATCTTGACGAGCAAAATAAGAGAAGCGATATGCGGGTGAACATGCTTGACTTTAAATAAGGCGAAAGTGTCAAAATTATTGTGTTTTTTGAAGCCAAAGTAGAGAAGATTGTCACAACCCTTCCTATATTATTATTCTCTACCAAGTTTAACCAACATCTTAAAACTTCTTAAACTTACTTTACGTCACAGAGGGTGTCAGTTAAAAAAGAAATTTAGCTGTCTTTGCAATTGGCTGCCACCAAAAATTCAAAACTTTTAATTAAATTACTCCCATCTAAGTTTGCTATACCATGTAACTAAGTCTACATATTATTAGTCACCAAAAGAAAAAAAAATAGCGATGAAAAACCATCTTTTTTCGAGTTTTTAAGAGTTTGGTTTTCTCACTTAAAACTAGTCTACATAAAAAAAAAAGAATACATTTTGATCCTACAAACGCCGAATCAAAAAATATAAAGGTGGGAAATTAAAATTCCGAAAACAATAAACCTGACGGAAATACATTCCAATTATTCGAGATTGGCGCATTCCCCGACTTTTCTCATTTGCTTCTACAGTAGCTATTTCAAAATCAAAGTTGAGAGAGTGAATTTGAGCACCGATAGAACGCAGTTAATACCGTTATTTACATTTAAAAAAAAATGCCGTAAATCCATCCTCATTCTTTAAAAATAAAAAATGATTAAAGAAAAAAAGCGCTCTACATTTCAAATAAAATGTTAAGCAGATTTTGAATTAAGTAGAAGGTGTTCATTTACGTCCCTTTAAATTGAGAAAAGATGAAAGCGCGTCTGAATTCGCCGCCCGCCCCGTCTTACATCCTCGTAATACACGACCAAAAAAAAAATAGAGTTAAGAGGATCGGAATTACCTGTACTTTCCGTTCCAGGAACGTCGGGACACGCTTGGTACCGGAATAATAGTCTAGAGTCCATGCTGCAAGCGTCTACACTGGACACCGGACTGTGACACTCGCCATGACCGCGGTTGTAACTGAACGTATGAGGGCCTCGAATCGGACAGCTGATCGGAGACGCATTCACTACAAACAAAAACAAAATACCATTAAATTCTAGAAATACATGTAATAAATTCTTTCAAATTTTAAATGTCAAAATAATAAATTTTGTTTTTTTAAGATAAACCCAAATTTTAAAAATGTTACCTCTAAACATGGAATGAAGTTGAGCATCTCCGTTGATTCGCGAGCAGAGATTGGCCAACGAGTCCCAAGAATCACAAAAAGCTATATATAAAAAAAATAAATAAATTAGTACACACGTCACCATTTAAATGAAAGCAATCATCAAAATAACAATATCAAGAGAAGAAAAAAAAACGTAAATATTGAAAATATAAAATGTGTTCTAAAAACGTTAGTCAAACATTTTGCATACTCTCTCTCTCTCTTTTCGTAATAAATTGAAGAAAAAAAAAAAAGATGATTTTCATTATCTAAATTGAATCGTAAGTTAAAGAATTTAAAATGCCTCCGATCGATGAAAAAGTGAGTGACTGGCTTTTCCATATTAGCGCCGCTCATCACGTGACTTTTTTTTTTTTCTTCTTCTTCCCATTTATTGTTGACGTCGTCGTTGAATAAGCTGTCGTCAAAAAAAAAAAAAAAAATGGTATGATGTGTATTTTATAATTCCATAGGGGGATGAAAATGTGTGCACTTGAAAAAAAAACTGAAGAGAAAGAGGACGTCAAGTGGGTATATGGGCCCTGGGTTTTTTTTTTTCTTCTATTTTTAGGTAGGTAATGGTAAGAAAGGAAGAAGAAGATGACTTAATCCCTTCGTCCATTCAATTTTGGTGACAGTGACAAGAATGTTGATCCGGAGCATAAATGCGCTCTATCTGCTTCGATATAAGTCGTGAAAACCACTTATCTTAATGGTTTATATTATATAAAGCCCCCGGAACAGTACGAGCGGCTAAATATGGGGTTTAGACAGCCAATATTTAAAAAAAGAAAAACCTCACACAAAAAAACTTCCATCCATTTTTTTTTGGAAGAGGGGCTAATACAATCAAATGACGTCATGCCGAATATAAACAAACTTTTTTTTTTAAAAAAAAAATATTAATAACAACGCAAAAATATTTTACTTTCCGTTCCCAAAAACCGGTCTGTTTGAAGTCGCCGCTCATACAAAAAAAAATGAAATACCGGTATGTTAAAAAAAACTGTTGATTTATTTTTCTGCTTCCTGTCACGACGCTTTTATTGACATTGACGTCTACTTCACCCAATCCCCCGCACCCACCACGATGTATAATAATACGAAATAAAAAATGTTATTGATTGTTCAAACTTTCGATAATATTTTTGTTAGCTCAAATATTTATCAATTCATTTGTGTTCGGATCTGTTTTTTTTTTGTTTTTGATTGCTTAGTCGCCATAGGCAAATTTTTCTTTTTTGTTGGGTAGACAAACAGTTATTGCGTGCCATTTCGTCCAATAAGCCCATAATAATAGTACCAAAAAAATTTTCTAAATAAAAAGAGTGATAGATCCGAGTCCTAATAGTATATCCGCAATTCGCGTAGGAAACAAATCGCAGTAACATTTTTCTTCGGTTTAAAACAATTTCTAATGCATTCCGTCTGCTAACCCATCGCTATCTATCATTTGGATATATAAAGTGAACCGCGATAGATGGGCCTTAGAAGGTTAGCGCTATCCAAAACCGTGCAAAGCTAATACCGTCATTATTTTTGATGCCAACTTAATGCATTATAAAGATTGCATATACAGTAAACGTTTCGATTATCCGAGTGTATTTCAACGATTCAATTACAGATTTCCATTATATGTTTGTTATGTTTAACGTAGGCTTTAAACCAACTATAAATCGCGCTGTATTAGCAGTTCGCGCAATCTAGACCTCGCCCTGTACGAGATAGAGAGAGAGAGAAGCAGGGCGTGTTAGTATCGGTAAACATATGAAAATTGAAGTCCATCAAGAGCCCGTTCGCAGTAATGGAAATTCCCTGTTTTCGCGATGACAACTTAATGGAAATAGGTTAACTATGGGTTCGCATCCGAACGTAAGACGCGCGCGCGCACGTGACGTACCACGCCACCTACTTTCTCGCATTAAGTCTGGAGAATGATCTATATTCATCTCTAGTACACATACACACACTCCACTCCCATACACACACACCTTCGCTCCATCCATTTTTTTCTTCTGTTGCCCCCTCTCCGATTTAATATTAAGAGTGAGAAAAAGAAGAAAAAAAAAAGCTAAAACCTAAAATGATGAAACTCGTACTCAACTTAGTCAGGCACGTGGAGTGCGCGTGCGTAAAGAAAAAAGCAGCATGTTGAGAGTGAAGATAAATATGAAGAAGAAAAAGAAAAAAAAAATGTAAATAAATTATAAATTCGCCTCACATTTGTACCAAAACGCGTCATTTCAAGTTAGTCGCAATTCCAGAAAAAGCACGTACTCGCCTTTTTTTTCTTTCTTTCTTTCTTTTTCATTTTTAGCTCATTTTTCAGCTCGTGTATGCCAAAATATTATTCGGCGTTGAATATAATATAATAGAATAGTTGTAATACGCAATTTCCGGACGCGACTAAAATTTCGCTTTCAGAAAAATAAAAAAAAAATAATAATAGAAAAATGGTTAATTGACGTCGTGTAAACAAACATTATCCATTTAAGTGAAACACGAGTGTTTCATTTATTAATAATTTTTGTTGACATAAAAATGTGGAACGGAAACGAAAGTCCACTCTGTTATATACGAAAGTTATTAATGGGAGGATGAGACGTAATTTTATAAACATGTTGACGCAGACAGAAATTAACTACAATTTTTCGTAAATTTAAAAACATTTTCAATTAATAATTTTACAAACAATGAAAACAAACATTAAATAACAAAAAAAATATAATGTATATTAACTCATAATAAAAGTCTCGAAATTAAGTTTAGAGCATGTTTACACGCGGCATTCAAACTTCTCAGCAAGACCACCTCCCCATTTTAAACCCAATATTTCAATGGAAGTCTCTGTTTCGAGACGATGCTCACTCACAGACGATGATTTTGTGAGTCAATATTTGAATGCGGTTGAATAGACTTCGAAATACTTGATTAAAATTTATACTAATAGAATTCTAGTTTAAAAAAAATGTCTAACCCGGAAATTAAAATTTTAATGGAATAACCAATAATTTTTTCTTATATTAAAAAAAAAAAAATTCTATTTGAAAATCAATTTTAATCGGTCTCAACATGTTTTATGCAATCGATTTTCTGCATCTTAGCAGGACATAATTTTGTTTTGTTTTGAAAAAAACTTTAAATTATTGCTTTATTTTACACATTAAATAATTAAAAACAAATAAATTAAATTCGCCCAATTTAAACACAAAAAATTAATCCATTCGTTAAGACTAAAATTGCTGTACTGTATTTCAAATGGAGAGAAAAACACCGAAAGTCATCTTTTCAAATGATAAAAATAATTAACTTGTTGACAAATCCGAAAACTCTTTTCCTCGAGCATCATACTTAATCAACAATTAAAAAAAGCTCAGCAAACATTTTTTTTTTTAATTATTTAAATTCCGAAAATTAAATAAAACTCAAAACTTTAATCTCATCTAAGCCTAAAGCGATAACAAGCACATGATGCTTCTCACCCCTCCCCCCAACCAAATCCCACCCTTTCATCCCTCCCTCTCCTTCCCTTAAAAAGAATGATTCTCCAAACTCAATTTCAATTCCAAACACTGCCGAATCAAAATTCTAAACAAACTCCACCGATTTAATTAATAAATCATGCCTCAAAATTAATTCGCCCGATGCTATTTTTTTTTTCCTCCTTTCGTCCTTCTCTTCAAAATGTTTGTTTAAATAATTAGCTTCCCATTTCCGACGCGAGATGGGATATGGGGCGCGCGCGAATTATTCATCAACGTAATTAATTAGCGAAGAATTTCGATACACGTCTCTCACAACGCCATCGCCGTACAAAATGTTTTTGAAGAACGGAAAAGAAAAAAAAGATAAAAAAAAATATAAGTGAAAGAGAAAAGATTTTTATAAGTAAACATTTTTGGTGAGAACATCGACAGAGTTTTTCTAGCACGCCAAACTCTCAACAGATGGCGCGTATGAATCATTCTCCTCTTAAGTGTAAACGCGGCAGGGGAAACTAATACACTTCAACAAGCGGCTGCTAGACTCGCGCATCATCGGTTAGCACCGACTTAAAACTCTAAATAAAAAATGCAAACAAAAGACATAGAAAAAAAAATAAAATGTATCGTATTTTTCTATCCCCCCTTCTTTCTCTCCTCACTAATTCGAAAAGTTCCCCCTGCGTATCGGCTTCCCTCTCTCTCGATGTGGGCGACGTAATGGGATTAAGACGAGCAGTTGAGATGAAAACAAAAGACAGAGTACTGAATATGTTTCAACCCTATATCCCCCCCCCCCCACCCCATTTCTCACAGCATCATTCTGTCTATCAGCATCATTCCTTTTCCTAAGCATTCTTTTTTTGACTCACTAACATTCACTCTCAGCATCATTCTGTCGCAAAATCATTCTCAGTGACAATCACTCTGTCCAATATTCTTCTCAACGTTTCCACCCCCCTCCTCTCAGTAACATCTATCCACTCTATCTCTCTTTCAACTATCCGAGTATTATTCCTTATCCCAGCATCATTCTCTATTTCAGTACGGGTATTCATTTTCAGCAACGTTTTCCATCTTGAAATGTTTCTCAATCTCAACGTTCACTAGCACCATCACTCTTTTAGTAACATTATCAGTATCATTTTAGCAACATCCACAACCTAAGCGTCACTCTTTTAGTGAGTTTTCTATATAAGAATCACTCTTTTAGTTAGTTTTCTATACAAGAATCACTCTTTTAGTAACTATTCTATCTAAGCATCACTCTTTTAGCGAGTTTTCTATATAAGCGTCACTTTTAATAACCTTCAATCTCAGTTTCATTTTCGACTAAAATTATTTTCTCTAAGCATCACTCCCTCTCTCAGCAAAATTCACTCTTGAGCAACATTCCCTGTGCCTCCCAATTATTCTCTTTTCGTATCCATCTGTATGTGGGCACTGAAGAAGAAAAAAAAAGCTCTCTCAATACCCGATGAGCAATTTCTTTCTCATCGCTTTTCGATTCACTTTTCAGGATTGAGCAACCGACAACCTCCTCCCCCCCCCCCCCTATCTCTTTCCTCCCCACTAACCCCACTTTACTTTTCCCAAACGCTCTTAACAAACTCGCGAAGAAGGGAAATGAATATAGCAATCATTATGCACCCAAAAAATACAACATGGAATCGGAAAACAAACACTTTAAACGTTAACTTTTCTTCCTCTTCCTCCCCCCGCATCTATTTCCGCCCGGATTGCTCCGTTGTTACCCCCCTTTCCTTCTCTCCCCAACCCCTTCCCTCCCCCACACATACATACACACACGCTCACTCTTTCCATAATCTCGCGATTTTCAAGTAAACCCATAAAATAAAACAATAGAGTGACGGAGTTGGAGCGAAGGAGAAACGGAAGCGCGCGCCAGAGTGATGGAAAAAGAGAATTGAACGAAAAAGAAAAATTCTAAAGCCATTTCAATTATTCACTCATTTTCCACTCGACTTTCATCGGATCTTTTTCCCTCTCCTACTCTCCCCACTCACACCACCCCTTCCTAAT
Source organism: Polydesmus complanatus (assembly GCA_034692225.1). Classification (NCBI taxonomy): domain Eukaryota; kingdom Metazoa; phylum Arthropoda; class Diplopoda; order Polydesmida; family Polydesmidae; genus Polydesmus; species Polydesmus complanatus. The sequence goes on from JAQGAZ010002471.1 coordinate 11,227, forward strand.
TTATTTACACTATTCAACCGATAACCCACGTCAAATTATTTGCCTCTCATTTTTATGAAAAAAAAATCTTCTCTTCCTCAAATTTTCTATTCTCTTTAATTTTTTTTTCTCTTCTATTCTCCACATCTTTAATTTAAGAATTCCACCTTCTCTCTTTTAAACGAAGTTTAAAGTAAAACGTGATTATAAAAGATAGAAGAAAAACAGAATGATGCAAATAGAGAGGGGGGGAGAGGGGAAAGAAAAAAATCAGTGTTCGAATGATTAGTCTTGTTAAGAAATCAAAGTCCCGACACCGCGTAAATAGAAAGCGATGACGTAATGGAAGGCGCACCGGAGGATCATGCTTAATTAATAATATCGATAAGAGAAAGCGAGAGACAGGTTGAAAGCTGCAATAAAGGAAAAAGAGGAGGTGGAAGAGGAATGGGTGAGTGAACGGAAGCGAAGACACAACGGAAAAAGATAATTAAAGAAGAAATTGGTAGAAAAATATAAATAAAAGAGAAAAAACAAAGGAAAACAGTAGAAGAGTGGCGTGCGTGCAACCTCACTCGATTCTTTATTTAACAGCGTCTCGCTCGCACACACTCTTTTTTTTTTTTGTTTTTCGACGCGCACTTAAAAAATACAATGTTTAAGAGAGATGAATGCGAAGATGGCAGGGAGTGAAAATATCTCGATCTTGATTTTTTTTTCTTCTCCCCCCCCCCCCCCCTACCCACTCTTTATTTTTTCGGATAACAATTTTATTATTCAACGACAAAAAAATTTTTTTTTATCTTTAATTGGCAACAAGAAACAAAAACAAAACACGTCGTATTTAAATATTGCCAAACGAAAAACAAGAAAAATAATAATAATAAAAAATAAAAATAGTAACGAAATAAATAAATAATAGCAGAGGAAATAAAAATGCAAATAAATACTCAGAGATCTCAATTGAAATTCATTTCTCTGTTGAAACTCTTTTATTTAATTAACTCCTGTCTGTAAACTAGAATTAATTAAAGCGCACTAGTCATTTTAACTAGTCAAATAAAGTCTATTTATAAGTATAAATACCGGTATGTATTATTTTTTAATATGTTTTTGCATGATTGAATATAGTGCGGTACCTTCGACATTTTGCATAATGTGGCTTCTTATAGGAAAGCAGACAGTAAAACCTGTGAAATGAGACCGACTAAAAATGGTCTTCGAACAGAGGTTTTTTTTCTATTATTTTTACTCCACATTAAATATTTATTTTTTTTTTAGAACATAATTTACGATTAAAAACGGCAAAGTCCTAAATCTCAGCATATTTCTTCATACAAAACAACAAATCAATAACTGTTTTTTTTCTCGTGTTTTCATTTCTCATAAAAATTCCAATTTTAATAAATAAATATAAAAAAAAAATTAATTTTATTCCACAAAAAAAAATAATAATTTTCGAACGTAAAAAATTTGATTCACTTACTTTCTTTATATTGAAGAACGTTCTCGTGTTTTTCGTGAATGACGACACACCGGAAGCAACGCTCGTGCCTGCAAAAACAAACAAAAGAAAAAAATTTTAAAACCAATATTTTAATATTAAAAACGTCACCACCAATCCTGGTGATAGCGTAACTACACACACACACACAAAATGGCGTCGGACGTTACGTTATCAACTCTAAACCTACTCCACCCCCATTCCAAAAAAAAAAAAAAAGTTTTATTACGTAAACATATCTATTCGTTTGTACTGTATTATTTTATTTGTATGACTTTTCCCTAATACTCCTCCTAAAAGTGTGTATATGCGGGACCCTACGGCACCCTTCCTTCTTCCCATAACACTCCCTCGCCCAGCGCGGGGAGGAACCGCACGACGCAAAAGTACAACACAAAATCTACGAGAGAGAAAAGAAGAAGAAGAAGAAAAAACGACGACGACGACATGTAGAAGAATAAACGAAGTCAAAAGCAAGAGTAAAAAAAGAAGAGCGAAAATATGGCGCTCGAGGCACGACGGGTGGTTGAATAATTCATGCTAATGCTGGTAGACGGCGCAAGTATCGTTTATTATTCATGCCTGAGCACACGCACACACGGCGCTAGGACACCCAGCGAGATGGAGAAGAGAGAACGAAAGATGAAAACGAACAGAGAAAAAAAAAAAGTCAGGAGATAAAGTTGAGGTTGAAATACATATAGAAAAAGAAGAGTGAGGCAGAACGATGCTGTGAGAGAGAGCGAAAGAAAAAATGGCAGACAAATCTCCAGACTAAATTTCAATAAACACATCTACATCGAGTGTGTATGTGTATAGATGTACAAAAACCCAAGCTGTTTATTGCGATCCGAATACTACGAGCAAAACAAATACAGATAGAAAGACAGAAGGATGATGGTAAAAGCAATCAGAAATGCGCGCGCCAAGTAGAAAAGTTGTTTGAGTATAGGTTAAAAAAAAACAAAACAACAACAACCAAACATCTACGAGTAAGTAAATAGGAAGAGGATGTTCGCTTGAATTAAAATTATGCGCCAAATAAAATTCTTAAATCGATAGGCAAGAAAATAAAAGTTAAGTAAATAAATAAAATTTGCAAAAATTAAATTAAAATAATTATTATTACGAGTTTGCTTTTTGTTAATTAACTATTAAAGATAATTTAATTAACGAAACGCAAAAAGTTGTTTTTCTTCTTATTACTATTTAAATATTTATAATTATGCGTAAAAATAAAATATTAATAATGATAATAGTGCGAAATTGTTTGATAGTAAACAGAGTACGTGCATTACCACGATTAACTCGAAATCAATGCTTTCAATGAAACGACGCTGTGTTCCATGATGTTTGTGATGGCAACGGCAAGTGCATTGTGTGATTGCTCGCCCGAAGGCGGCAGGGGAAAATGAAAACATGCACAGTACCGCATCTCATCAATTCAAAAGAATTTTTCTTTTTTATTTAAAAATAAAAAATAAAAAATCTAGAATTCCGCCTAACAAAATCATAATTAAAAAAGAAACTTTAAACAATACAGTCTTTAATACAAAAAAATCGATTAAAAATAATTTTTTTTCCCCCCCGTATTATTTATTTTTAAAAAAATTTGAAACATTATTTTCATCCCTAACGAGGAAAAAAAAAAATATCCCGAGAGATGAAATTGTAAACAAGAAAAGAAAAACAATAACAAAATTGATGAAATACGGTGACGATTTCAGCCGATCTTTTGATTGAATCAAGTGTCATCTGTGAAGCGCAAAGTCCGCCAGCAGCGCAAATAAAGCCTTTCTCCCACCCAAACAATCGGCCCTACAACCCCCCCCCCCCCCCCCCCACCACTGAAATTAAAAACACAACTTGTATTCACTCAACGTCGTATTTATTTCTAATCAATGGAAACTATAACCATCTATCAAAATTCCTCTTCCTCTCTCACTCACACTTTTCCTTCTCACACACACACATCATTAATCAATTGTATCACTCCATCCCACCCACATTCCCCCCTATCACGAATATAAATAAACTCTTAAACCGAGAGAGTGAAAGGGAGACCACAATCATCATCATCATCGGAGACGCCAGCAATTTTAAAACTTTTTTTTTTCTTCTTCAATTTCTCTCTTTCTCCATCACTCTGGCTCCCCCGCTTTCTCCGAGTTTAAAATATAAAAAAAAAAGTAGGAGAGAGAGAGAGAAAGATCAAGTTGAAAGAGTGACAACTAAGATTAATGTTGGGTGGATGCAACATGAAGGATTTCTTTAAACCGCTAACAAATTGCTCGTCTCGTCTTTTAAATGCATTGTTTGAATTGGAAGCGCACAACTAACCACCCACCCAACATCTCGTATACTATAGCCTCGAAACTCTCTATACATCTATCAGACTAAGTGTGTACATCATTTATAAAGCGTAACCGACCCTCTTATTTGTCGGTCATTCTAAACAGGTTCCTAGCTTTAACTTAGACATTTGTTACGATTTCGATTTGTACACGTGTGTGTGTGTTTGGGTAGGAAAAAAAGGGGGGTGGGGGTTAGAGTACGCTAGGGAGGAGGCATTGGAAGACGAAGAAGATAAGAAAAAAAAAAGAAAATTCCGAGTCGCATCCGTCGGAAATTTCCTAATTTCATTCCATTATCGGTTGAAGTGATTTGGTCCGAGAAAACACACGCTCCATCCACACACACACACATATACCCACAAGCAGCTTTGAACCCACACACACATACACACGGGAGAGAGAAAATGAAGTGAACGAAAGATGGGGGAGCAGGAGAGATAACAATAAAGAAGATAAAAAAAAAAGGGAGTAGGGAAACACCTTGTAAGAACAAGGAAAGTCAATAAAGATAAAAAGTAGCAACATGCGATTTGTCGCGTTCAATTTTAAATGAAGCAAATAACTTTTATTTTATTTTTTCAAAAAAAAAAAAATATTTATTTTAATTATTTTCGAATAAGCAGTTTTGTCCAAATTAATTGCTTTGGATATATCCCACTTTAAAATCTAAACATTTTTTTTTTCTTTTTAAAATTAATGAATTCAGTGTTCCGAATTTATTTTAATAATTTTTTTTTTCTTCCCCAAGAATCAAATTTAAAATTAAACGCTTTCCTCGTCGTCCATCATTTTCCGCTTAAGAAATTTTCCCTTCCCAATAAGCTAATCGATAAACTATAGCTACAGTAATTGTCAAAGCGTCATCATCATCATCCAACACATCGAAAAACCTAATCAAAATGTCATCTTCATCTATTAAAAAATAAAAAAAAAAAGTCCCGTTTAAATTACTTCAATATAATTGAAAGCGAGACTCTTTCATAGCACCGCCGCTCCTCGATTCATTAATTCGGGTAGAGCAGACGTGATAGAAAGAGCGCGCCCCTAGACCCCGACCAGACACCTTTTCTCTTCCGGAAAAAGCAATTACCGTATCGGTTCGCCATCGCAAACTTTGTATTTTCTCTCCCCAATTAAAAAAAAAGAAAAAGCGCCCTTTTCACTTTTAACATTATAATTACAGCAGACATTTTTATTTATTTTTTTCATTCGCCTCCCTCAAATTCGATTCTCTTTTAATTCCCGATCTCCTCCTCCCCTCCCCGCCATCTCACAAGACGGTGTGACTGGGTTAAATCGTCTTGGGAAATAAAGATGGAGATTAAGATTGGGACAGGGAAAGGAAATCGCGAGTGGGCTGCGTCAGCGTGATACGAAGACTAATGGAGCCTAAAGATTCAATTTTCCTTTTTCTCCCCCATTTCAAATAAGCAACACCCCCGCCAAAGCAGCATCGCATTCATCGAGGATCTCTCCGAGCGAGAGAACAATAAAAAGCAAAAAGAAGGAGGTGGTGAGGGGGATAGGGCTGGGGGGTTGGGTTCGGTCTAAGTAGACCAATGTGCGAGTCCAACTTTCTCTTCGCCTCAAACTGATTTCCTTCCCTTGAACAAACCAGATATCGATACGAAACGCCGAGCTCTCATTTTTTTTTTTTTTCTTCTTCCACCTTTATGATTTATGCGTTTCTCATTCGACTCATAACAGTCAATAAATTTAAACGGCTGAAGCGGACGACGAAACACGAGAGGAAATGAACGTGAGGTGGAAAGAAAACCTCGATTTTACATTCTTTTTTTTTTTATTATTATTATTATTACGATGAACTAAATTCCCCGCAATAAAAAAAAAAATAATTATTGATTTCATTCGATTCTGTGATACAGGTAAAAAAGAAACTCTTTAGAAGTCTTCTAATTGAATTTATTCGACTTTAAACTAAAAAAAATAATAATGATGGTGAAACTCGGTTATAACGACATTCCATGTTGTTTTGTTCCCCTTTTTTAAAGTCACTTTTTGTGAAATACAATTTAGAAACTCGGTTATAACGACATAAAACCCGCCGGATCATTTTATGTTGTTTTCCTCTCCTTTTTTTTTATAGACATTTTCTGTGGCGCAAAAAAATTAAAATTATTAAATTTGAATCAAAATTGAAAAAACCTCGTAAATAAAATAAGTGTTCTAATTTTTATAACGCAATAGCCGAGGTTAACGCATTGTTTCCAAGCAAAAATATTGCAGCAAAATGATTGTTATTATTAATTTATATAACATTAATTTGAACCGAATGTTATAAAAAAAGTTTTGCTAATTAAGAATTAATACCGGCAATTCTTATTTTAAAAAAATAATTGATTTAGTTTAACGAATGTTATAGAAAACTCAAAAATTGATCAATAATAATACCGTATACAGGGTGATTCCAAAGGTTATGCTCAAACTGAAGGGGTAGGTAGAGGAGTATAAAATAAACAATTTTCAATCAGAAAAAAAATGGAATT
>JAQGAZ010002472.1:0-17569 GCA_034692225.1 Polydesmus complanatus
ACTTAAAGCTTAAAATTACGTCATTGTGTTATGGTAAGGTTAGGCCAAAATGACCTATAACTTAAAATTATGTGATTGATTTTTGATTAATTGTATAGGTCTAAGCTTGATTTTCTTGTTCATTCGAAATAAACATAATTTGAATGACGTCATTTAAAAAACATCGTTTGAATGACGTCAGTGGCTTTTCTGGTCCGGCCAAAAAAAGTAAAATCCAAAACAATGCAAAATAAAAACAAAACAATTTCAAAGTGAATTTATTTTATATTGAATTGCCCTCCTGGGCCACTGTAGGAGGCTACCTTCTATTCGATATTCTTAATAGTTATTAAAGGAAGAGTTTTTTTTTTAAAGAAGACAAAGTTCGTTAACCTGAGCAGTTGCTAGGAAAAACCAACTTTTTCTTCTTTTAAACAAAAATTAATCTGTTTTTCAACCAAACAAGAGATTCTTTGAAAAACCGTTGACCTTTGTTTTTTTTTTTTTTTTGACTATATTTCAATTTCCTTGCAACATGAAAAAGGGCTATGAAATAGCTTCAATTTTATTTTTTTTAATACGCTTTTATTGATTTACAGTACACCCATAAACGGCTATGATCGGAAAGCGGGGAAAGTAGGCCGTATATCGAAATGCCGTATAACGAAGCATTTTTTTTTTTTACCATAGAAATCGATGTAAAATCAAATAATCGATTCCAATTTAGAAAAAAATAATTAAAAAAGTTTCAATCAGAAAAAAAAAAAATGATATTTGAGGCTTAATTTCGGAGTTGCGAGCATTTGATGGGTCATGCTGCCCCTTGAAAATTGCAATGAGTTAAGCGTATATCTACTGCGCCGCGTAGCAGACACACATTGCGGTACAGCTTGCTCTTGGTGATTCTATAGCGTTATTCAGGAGCAGCGTGATCCATCGAAATGCTCGCCACTCCGAAATTAAGCCTCAAAGACAATTTTTTTTCTTATTAAAAGTTGTTTATTTTCTACTTATCTACCTCCCTCTTCAATTTGAGCTAGATCTTTGGAAACACCCTGTATTTATTTTTTTTATAGATAAACCTATGCATATTTATTTTATTTTTTTTGTTAAACTTTCCTGCTTTTTTCTCATTTTTATTGTCACGCTAAGAGTTGAAATATTTCTTTGAAATTAATTAAAAACAAAACAAAGTTCCCCCCTTCCCTATTTCTTGCGAGTTTCGTTCTCACAGCAACCTGTACATACATTATCATTAGAGATCTACTGCACATATTAAATCACGCAAAATGTGCTTTTGCGAATCTGTTTTTTAAAACGCTTACTCGTAATTTAACTTTTTTTTAAATTTTAAATTTTTCTTGGCCGTATATCAAAGTATTTTTGCCGTATAAGCAAAACGCAGTATAACGAGGTATAGGTGTAGCCTACTTCTTAAAATTATTTATTTAATTTACTGTACCTCGTGGTAACACGTAAACAATGTTAACACATAACAAGTAAAAAACGAACACTCCTGCTTTTTAGGTTTGTTTGATAAAATAAATGACTTAAAACTTGATTAAAATAAAAAAAGTAAATTAATTAATAATTACCTCGTCTGGGTCTCATTTCTGGAACTCGTAGTAAATAACCGCACAAACACAAACACACACAAACAACTTAAGATGAGTCGGACTAAAGAGTTTTAAAGAGGAATACACGTGGTCAGCCAACACGCACGGACTGGGTTGCTGTTTATTCTAATCACAGACAAATTATTATAGTCAAAAGCTCCGCTTTCATCCGCGCCTTCTCACCTTTAGCTGGTCAGAAAAAGGCGGGGAAGTATGACAGAGGCTTTAAAGTCCCTAAAGACCGATTCCTACTTTTAAATTAATTATTTTACCCTTTGCAGCGAGTGAACCTATTGTTACCAATGTTTTTCAAAGGGAATTTCTCGTTCTGCCTCTATGTTTTCTCTATTATTAATTTAATTCGAGATTTTATCTTTTTTTAACGTTTAAAACTTGTAAAAATCTGGTAAAGAAGTGGAAATTTTTTTGGAGTTTTCATTCAACAATAATTATTACTGTACATGTTTTAAGGGAATAATAAAATAAGAAGAAGTTTAGACGGTGTACGGTGTGAGGTGTAAAGGCTGTAGGGGCATTTACAACCCTTCCTTTCCTTACTTATTCATCCCAAAAATACTTTTTTTATATTTTAAATTGCAATCAAAAGTTTCGCAAGGTCGTTGCTTCTTTTAGTAATTGAAAGGTCTAAAATCATTTACTCTGCATAGGTAAACTACCAGTAGTTGAAAAGGCCATGGGGTCACTGTTCCTTACTCATTGGATTCGAAATCATGTTTATAAATATTATTCTTGAGTAGCCTACATTTTTAATTCCAATTACAATATTATTAATAAACAATTTTGTTTTGAAGTATGGGATTTGGAGGGAGCAAAATTGATTAACCAGAGTTAGCATTAGGAATGGTGATTTAAAGTTGTAGCGGGTCAAGCAATTCGTAGTTGTTAAGTGTGTTCGACTCTTATAATGAGTTAGCACCTAATAATTTGTAATTATTCCTAAGAAAATTACATTTAATGTCTTTTTGTTGTTTGCTGTTCGCCGTTGAAATGTCGAATATCGAATATTTTGACTTGCACTGATAACATAATATATGAGATAAAGCGAATTATATTTTTCTTGATAAGAGCTTTATTGGCGCCATAAAGATAAAAAAAAAAAAGCCAAAATTACGTAAACAAAATAATGTTTGCAATAATTAGTGTAAGCCTACCTCTAATGAGTAGATTTTATTAATGAAATAAAACCATGTGTTACAAATTTTTAAATGTATTCAAAACCAAGCGTCATAAAATACAACTTTTTTCTACAATTTATTATTATTAAGTCTTACTCAGTAATCTTAAACATCTTTAACATATGACAATAATATTGCTGATAAGAAAAGGGAGGGAAAGGTGTAGAAATCCTGCGCAATTTTGTATTTCTTATCTGAAGTTGTTTTCCTTTCGAGGCTTTAGTAGCAGTGTTGACGTGTAACAAACTCCACTTTTCTAGTGCCATTATCCCTAATCACAGATTAAATAACGTTGATAACTTATTCATTAAAACAGCAGAACTTATTTTGACACGTTTCATATTTCTAAAAGTTGGGTAGACGAGAAAAAGTTAAACAAAATAGAATTTAAAAATGGCAGCCATCGGCATAGGTAATATATTCCAAGGAAACATTTTAACTACCATTATGTGTTGTATTATTTTAGATGAAGATGAGGTGTTGATGGCTCGCTTTAACGACATAGAGTGGGTAGACAACACGGCAAAGTATCAGTGTACGCGGTGCAACAAAGTCCTGGTTCAGCACTACATTTCCAACTGTAAGCATAAATTCTGTCGCAATTGTAAGCGAATATTAGACGATGGAAGCCACCGATGGAGGTGTCCGGAGTGTCAACAGTTCATCGAGGATATGGTGAGGTCAAAGGGCGTGCTTAAGGTCAATTGATTATTACGCCTGTACGTGTTTAGGGGCGACAAGAATTTGAGTTTAGAGACAGAGTGTTTAAGTTGAGGGTGTATTGTCCGAACCGGAAGTACGGATGTCAACACATTTGCCCGTTTAAAGATTTAAAGGTAAATTATATTTCATAAGACAAGAACATTATTTTAATTTGTTTGAACTCTGTAGGAGCATTTAGAAAGATGTGAGGATACTAAAGAAAGAGCACTTCCGGTGCTCTACGAAGGAGATATTACCTCTGAGGTAAGTTATAACAAAGTTTAGTTAATGTTCAAGGTATACTTAAGTGCCTGATGGCAGATGGTAGAACAAATGTTGTCGAATCAACTGTCACAATTGAGAAATGAGATGAGAGAGCAGATGACAGAGGTGAGAAAAGTGTGCGACGAAAGAGATAACGAAATTACCGGGAAGTTAAAGTTGGAAGTGAACCAACTGAAGCAGCGGATGACCGAAACAGAGAAGAAGCAGAAAGATAGAAAGTTAAAGTTAAAAGCAGACTTATTCATGATTAATAACAGAGTGGACGGAGTTAAGTCGGACTTAACAGTAGAGACGACCAGATTAAACAATGAGATTAACGAAATACAAAGTAAAATTGTTTAATTAATTTTAATGTTACAAATTAATTTAACGCTATTGTTGTAGATAATTAACTAATGAGAAGCGATTCTTTAAATTCAGAAAGCGTTTCATTGGCTGTGGAGGAGAATAAAAGCAGAATATTGGAATTGAAAGGCAAAACGGAAGCTTATAACGAGATGATGGATTCCAATTATAGGAAAACTAACGAACTAATAACTCAATTGAAAAAAGAAGTAAAGAAAGAGTTAAAAACAAAAGACATTAAAATGGAGCAGACGATGAGCGAGATGAAGACAGCGCAGGAGAAGGAGTGGGCGGAGACTAAAGATAGGGTGGAACAGTGTTGCGTTGATATAAACCATGTAAATGCAAAAGCAGATATATATAAGGCGGAAATGGAAAATGGAAAGACGGAAACTGATAAGAAGATGGAGATTTTAAGTTGGTTTAAGATTTAAAATATTTTATTTTATATTTAACTAATAATGACTAAATCAATACAATTGAAACAGAGAGATTGGACCAAACGTCAAATAAAACGGAAGTTGAGCAAAAGTTGAAAAGCATTAAAGCGGAAGTTGAGGCGTTTAAAATTATCACTAGAAAAGTATTTTAATAAAAAATAATAAAGATAAAAATGTATCTAATATTTTGACTTAGGAAACAATAGCAGAAATCAACAAAAAAGTTAATTTAATTAACAAAAAACTTAATGAGAAAAACCACAACGTAAATAAAAAATAATTAAAGTTAATTTTCAAGAACCAAATTAAAGAACTTTAATGTTTTTTTTTTTTTTTTTTAGTTGACGCAACAAGTGGAGTCCATCAAAGACGAAACGCAAGAATTGGCTAATAAAATTGAAGGCAATAAAGCTTATACAGACGACAGAGTAAACAAACAAATGTCTGCGTGGAAGAACAAAATGGAGTCTCTCGAGCAGACGAAGAAAACCACATCAATTGCCCAAGAGAGGAAGAGGGCGGAGACGAATGACAAGCTCATTCGTACACTTAAAGAAGAAGAGGACAAGAAAAGAACGGAATTGAGATCTATTATACACGAAAACGCTTCTCAAATACTCTCCTTGGACACGAGAATTGGGAATCTAGATAAAAATTTACGAGAAGATTTAGTAAATCAGGTGATTTATAATGAAATTAAATTAACTTCAAAGCGGTTTCCAGCTGTTAACAGCAACGGCAAGACTGAGACGCCACCTGCTATTAACTATGTATAATTTGAATATCTTTTAACCGTAGATGGCGCTGCAGTCTTGCCGTCTAAAAATTGCTTTTGTGACGGTTACTAAACAAGAACCAAAATTTTAGTTTAAATAATTTAATTTGCAGTCGAAATATAAGAATAATTTGGACAAATGTTTGCTGGAAATAAGCAAAGTAAAGGAAATAGCCTCGACAACACAGGCGAAAGTAAAGGCGAACAAAGAGGAAGTGGAGATGAAATTAAGAAACGTTACAACGGAAGCTGAGAAATTTAAAATTAACAATAGAAAGGTATTTTATTAAAAAGTAAAAATAACAGAAAAATTGAGATAATTCAATTATGTATTTAGGAAATATTAGAAGAAATCAATAAAAAAGTAGATTCGTTTAACAGAGAAACGGACGAGAAAATTAACAAAGTAAAACATCAAATACTAGTAATTAATTATTTCTTTAAAGATTAATTTCAACGTTTATTTTAGAACAAACAGGAAGTGATTGAGGAGAGTAGAAGATATGCAGATGGAAAAGCCAACGAAATGATTTCTTCACTGAGCAAAAAGTTGGATGAGAAAATAACAACAATAGAAAAAACAACACGAGACAATCAGCTTATAAGCAATAAGAAAATGGAACAAAAAGTGTTTCACTTACAAAGTTTTGTTCTGTTAAGAAATCCTCAGGTTCAATCTGCACTTTCTTTCATCAATTGATTAATTTAGAATTAATTGTGTTTGTTTATTATAATATAAAGATGAATGTGTTTACTCTGGCGGAGGATAAGTGCAACTTTCAACCGGATTTCACGTGGAAGATAAGTGGACTTAAAGAAATGTTGAAGCAGACCACTTTTGAAATAAAAAGCGATGAGTTCATGTGGACCAGATATCCGGTTCAAGCTCAAGCCAAAATGGAAGTGGAACAAGATGGTCTAGTGTACGTGTCTCTGTGTTTAAAAGAGATAAACGAAGGAAAAGCCTTTCATTTGAAACGCATTCCTTCAGTTTTTTACGTTCTAAGAGATCGAAGCGGAAACAGAAAAACTAAACATAGGAGTAGGAGTATCACATATTTATTTAAATCTCTATTCAATCTCTCGTTTAATTTTGAACGACAATTGGCTCATCAATCTTGGCTCACTAAACCATTGTACAACGTGGATGATTCTATTGTGGTTGAGGTGTACGTGGAACCACCTTCCATGGCTCAACTGGTCCATTCATACGATGGAAGTTTAGTTTGGGCCATCGACAACTACCGCAAGAGGAAAGAGATGGCAAAAGAAGAATTAGTGTGGTGTCAAGAAAGCCCTTACTTTTATACTGCACCCAATGGATACAGGGTGCAAGTGGATATGTGGTTAAATGGGAGAGGAGAGTACAGAGAGAAAGGGTTGACAGCTAGCATTCTTTTCGTAACAGGCAAGTTCGATGATGACCTCCCGTTGACTTTTACTCACCGCACCACCGTCACCCTCTTCAACCGGAAGGACCCTCAACGCAACATCACTAAAACAGTGGACCAAGATATTCAAACAAAAAAAGAATATTTTATCGACATGTGTTCCGATAAAGAGATAGAAAATGTGATAAAAAACGACACCGTGTTTTTTAAGGTCACCATTAAACCTAAACATTAACAACTTAATATTAAAGGTCACAAAGTTTTTTTTTCACTAAATTATTTATTCGAAATAAGATTCAAAGCTAGAAATAGTAAAAACAAATAAAATTAACGAATAAAACACGTTGCTCCACTTCCAACTAAATTCTAAGCTTCTGAAAATAAATGCCACTTCCTGTTCTATTTGTATTACGCCGATTACATTTGACTTCCGATAAAGAACCTAAAACTCACTTTAAATCTTAATTCCGTGCGCATTTAGACTCGCCCTCAAAACGGAAGATGAAACGAACAATAGCGGCTAATAAGTAAACACATCCGAAAACAAACTTATAGCAATAGTGTTAAAGTGATTAATTTCAGTTATTTCTTATCAAATTGGAAATATCTAGTGTTAAAATGTATTAAAAAAGTTATTTTAGATGAATAAAAAAAAGTGGGTAACTACCAATAGAATTAACCAGTAACTTCAAACACACCCCACACTTGCTTTACCTCTACTCGTGCAACCCTAGTGTATAACTTTTGAGTTAAGCAAATGCTAAACTTTCTTAAAAGAAATATCACAAAAATTATTATAAGCGGTGGCCATTGGCCACTCGGCCAATGGGGGGAACGGTAGTCCCTGTCCTGCTGGTAAAACATGCAAGAAAGTATCGCCTTTAAGATACCAATGTCAATAGAGTTCGCGGATTATCAATGTCATTGTAATCGTTCTATTTCAAATGTAACAGCGAATGAAATAAATAAATTAAAAAATATATATATTAGAGCGTAAAAAATTAATATTTTATTTAAAATATTATTATATTTTAATAAATTTGTTTTAAACAGTTAAAAAAATTAATTAAAAGAACGAGAGAGTTAACGCTGTTAACGTAGTTTACGGTATAGTTAACGCGCTTAACGTCACTTACAATTTCACATTTTAATACTTTGCACATTTATAGAGTTTGAAAAATAGAATTTTTATTATTATATTGTTTTGCTTTAACGATGGAAAAATATTATTATTGCGAATGAGCTCTCCATTGTATTTCCGTTTGTATGCACAGTAAGAGCGGAATATTAATGAAGCTATTATAACAATAACAACTGCACTACCCCCCCACACACACACACACTCGAGTCAATATTATTGTCATAAGCGCTCACTCGCACAAAGTCTCGTTTTGCCTTGTTTTTAATTACTGTATTATAAAAATATAACTAGTAAAAATAATTAAAAATAGCGCAAAAATTCAACCGCATATTAATATGACACTCATTATTATACGATATATGAAAACAACATCTTCAGTGTTGACTCAAAAAGCCCAATTATTTTTTATTTTTCCCCCAAAAATCAACACTCACTCGCGTCATAAAAGGAGATGCAATTGCATAATACTGTACAAAATAGTTATTATTGAGATACAGGCCCTCGCAAGGTACACATCATTATATTTTATACCAAATGCAATATTCAAACTTAATGAATAATAAAAATATTAATCGCAGAAAATAATTGGACCAAAACAGCCTTCATTTTGGGATATAAAAGGAAGTGGAAAACGGAACCACAAAGCATACCATTCTCTTATTCACATACAACGCTGAAAGGTAAGGAGATTAGTATCGAGCACTTAACTGTAGGCTTAAGTTACCTTATAATAATTAGTATAAGCTCAAAACTTTAGTTTAAAATATATTATCCTTAGTAATTAGTATAAGGACGTTGAAATATCTTTAGTTAAGTTGTATAAGACTCTTAATTTCCTATCAGTTTGCTAATGACCATTTTGTTCATTATAAAAAAAATGGCCTTATTTATAACGTCGAAGCAAAAGTGTGTGCAAAATTATTGTTGTTGTTCGACCTTTATTTGATTGCATTAAGAGAGATAGAGAGAGAGAGAGAGAGAGAGAGAGAGACAACTTGCGTAATAAGATTAAGGAAGGTCACTATAGTGGGAAACTAAACTTTTAAAGATAAAAGTGTGATTGAAGCTTAATAATGAGTGTTTGTTTTTGTTTGATTTAGAATTATTATTATTCCTATAAAAGATGAGTCGTCGTTTAGTTCCGTTCCTGTTCCTGGCGCTCGTTCTCTGCATCGCCATGTATGGCCCTGAGGTAGAGTGTAAAGAGAGAGCGAGGGTGGCAAGGGCCGGAGTTCAATGCGGTTTGCAAGTTTGCGCTATAGGGCAAGTTTGCTTGCCTGGTGTTTCAATGATGCCTGCTACTTGTGTCACTCCAAAATCCGGGTAGTTAAATCCAATATGCGAATTTTTAATTCGTAATCCGTTCCATTTGAAATATGTAAACCCCCAAATGAAATAAAAAGATATATGGAGCGTCAAATATTCGTTATAACCGTTTTTTTTTTCTTTTCTAATTACTGAAATTTTCTTCTCCTCATTAAAATTAGTTTAACATAATTTCCAAATTATTGTTCGAATGTTCGATGTAAAAAAAAACATCACAGTCTTAAGCTAATCTTATAAACATAAACACAAAAACTTAGCGCAAGAACAGGAATATATCTTTTTGCCATTGGATACACTGGAGAGTTAATGAAGTAATATAAGAAAAACCCTAAAACTAATATCAACTTTTATTATAACAAATGAAAATATAAATTTCTTACGTCACAACAATGTATTTTCTAATATTTATAAGTGTATAAAATGTATTGAACTTATTGAATATAATAATTAAATAGCAATAAAGCAAAAAGAATTTAATTCTGGTCAACGGATTTTTTTTTTAAATTTAAATTACAAAACTAACAATTAGCGAGAACAATTATTAAATTATGAATCTACATCGATAGGGCAGAACATCCTCTGAAAATGTTTGAGTTTTTACTTTTTAGTTAAACAAACTTTTTAGCTAGTAAGACAGTGCGAGATGTGACCCACCACCAACTAAAGGTCATATATATAGGTCCTATATAAGGTCCTATATACAGTACCTGTATATCAGAATATATTCACAAAATGGTGTATATTATAATGTCATATAAAGAAAAGTAGATCGGAATAATTATATTATGAAAGCACGAAAGGTGTTATAGAGAGTTTGTTGAGCGTTGTATTAATTGCTGGGATTGGTACCAGGCAACGTGTCCATTTTGAGATGGTGCAATGGCTTTAGTTACATCTTCTGCATCACTCATCACAGTTTATATAATCTTAAACACTAAGACTAAATATTAAACCAAACATCATAACAGGAAGAGATATTGTTTACCATTTGGGGGGTTAGGGAGAATCTTAAACTGCAGTATTCTGAAGGTTTTATCGAAAAAAATATACAGTATATATATTATATTAAGTTTCAGCACAACAAAAAAGCAGAATTTCTATTATGCGGATGCACAAAATGTTTCCTTCACTTTTTAATTAAAAGTGTAAACAATATTAAACTTATTGAATATAATAATTATAATATTAAAGGCTAAATAAAACCACATTAACTCTAAGTAACTAAAAATTTTTTTTAATTATAGTGTGTTCGTTGAATTACTTTAATTTTTTAAGTGAATAAATCTGTCAAATTTTAACGAAAATGCTGTAATTTTTTATTATTTACTTTTATTAACATCTCCTTTTTAATAATATTAAAAATATATTTGGCATATGACCTCCCTAACTGAGCCTGCACGTGCTAACGCGATAAACGAAACTTTCATTAACCTTATGGCAGATGCAGCACATGCAGAGATCCAGCCGGCAGGTGCAAGCTGGATGGCGGCAATTACATCAAGTGTGAGAAGCAATGACTTTAAGTGTGAGCAAGTTAACACGTGCCGACTCAGTTTGGGAGGTCGTATGCCAGATGTTATTTTTTAAAATTAAAGGTGAGATGTTGATGAATGTAAATAATAAAAAATTACAGCATTTTCGTTAAAATTTGACAGATTTATTCACTTGACAAAATTAAAGTAATTCAACGAACACACTATATTTCTCTTCATGCGGGTCATGCTGCCCCTAGATAATCGCATTGAGTTAGGCGTATACTCACTGCGCCGCATAGCAGAAAGACAATGCGGTACAACTTGCTATTGGATATTCTATAGCGTTATTCAGGGGCAGCATGCATCAGGTGTAAAACCCAGAACCCTGTACCGTATATATGTTTTTTAGTGTGATTACTATTCTTTAAAAATAAAAATAAATAAATAAAATAGAAATTCTATTTTATTTTTTTTAATTTCACGTATTTTCGACTCACTCCGCATATTAATGACCCTCATTATTACGATACGTGAAAACTTCCATTTGCTTTGTTAACACAAAAAGTCAATTATTTTTTATTCGCTCCCGCAAAAAAAATCAACCTTCACTCGCGTCAGAGATGGGACTTTTTATCGAATATTCCTGGAATAATAATTAATATATTCCAGGGTGAGCCATATAAACTATGTCATTGCAGTCCCACTGTTTGTTCAAACACAAAAACAACAGAATCTGCTGAGGAAAAGTCCAAGCGCAATTATTTTCACAACGCCTATTATATTATTCACCCTCAATCATTAATATTTAATTTCAGCTAAAAAATATGGAAAAGCCCAGCCTTCCTTCGTGTGGGGGAGGCCTACATTATACATCATTCGACTCATTTTCACACACAGCTCTCGCGTTAAGAAGATTACTAAGCACTAAACTCTAAGCTAAAGTAAGTATGTTATATGATTAGTATAATATGCACAAAAACTTTTTGGCTAATTATTTAAAATTTTTAGAATCTAAAGATGAGGAGTGTTCTACCAACGTTCCTCTTCCTGTTTCTCCTGCTTCTCTCAGCCACCTGCAGCCAAGTGCTGGGTGCCCAGCCGTGCAATAGCGATGCGGACTGCGAGGGCAATAAAGACGGTCGAACAAAGTGTTTGACTGAATTAGATAACCGTAAATATTGCCTTACAAACTTACCCACATTTTGAGCTGTCTCTGATCAAAAAATATATCTCCATTGCAAAATGTAAACAAAATAATGGAATTGAAAATAAAAATGAGAATGAAAAATCGTTAAAAAAATTTTATCGTTTTTTTTATCGACTCAAAAAGATAGCTTTTAATTAGATGCCAGTAAAGTAAGTTCTAATAATTATCCTAAACTATCTCTTGACATTCCCTGCATTTTTTCTTATGTGTTACCACTAGGAGGCGCTACGCATATCACTATAAGCATGTAGGCTACACAGTGACACGGGGGGTTTTTCCCCCATATTTTGTTATCGTAAACACCGATTACGTCACCTGACCGAAATAATACGTCACTCATTAATATTCCCTGCTCTCACTGTGCATACAAACAGCGAATACAATAATAATAATAATAATATTTTTCCCATTGCTAAAAGCAAATTAAATGATATTTTTCACACTCCATATTATTACACACACCTAATTATTATTAAATAAAACAGCTATTCCACGCATTAATTGTTATTTCCTCATAACTGTGTCTCGGTTTCTCTTAAATATATTTTATCGCTTGAAATTCCTATTCACGTGGAAAATTGTACCGAGGGAAAACTAAATAAAAGAAAAGAAATCGAAGAAAATAATGATGAGGGAGGGAGATGGGGAGGAAGGGGAAGGAGGAAGGGGAAGGAGGAAGGGGGATAAGCCACGTATTTTTTTTAGATACGGAATAATATTATATTGTTTTGCTTTAACAGTGGGGAAAATAATATTATTGCGAGTGAGCTCTCCATTGTATTCCGTTTGTATGCACAGTGAGAGCGGAATATTAATGAAGCTATTATAACAATAACAACTGCACCTCCCCCTCACACACACACACTCGAGTCAATATTATTGTCATAAGCGCTCACTCGCACAAAGTCTGGTTTTGCCCTGCTTTTAATTATTATAAAAATATAACTAGTAAAGATATTTAAAAATACATCTCCATAATCACCCAACACACTCAGCTCCATTCTTAATTACTACTCTCCAAATAGAATAATAACAATTACACACTTCATAATATTTAACAAAAAAAAATTAATAATAAATAAAAGAAAATAAATTTCTTTAAAAATTAGACACTGCTAACGTAAAAATAACAATAGTAAAACTAAATAAAAGAAAAGAAATCGAAAATGACGATGAGAGAGGGAGGCGGAGCCCTGCATTTTGTCCTCGCTCCGCATTCAGTCGCATATTAATGACACTCATTATTACACCTTATTATTCTCCTCTGTTGACATAAAAAGCCAATTATTTTTTTTATTCTCCCCCTCAAAATCAATACTCGTTCGCGTCAGAGATGGAGATGCAATTGCATTATATTATAATAATTAATTTTATATTCCATGGAAACGTACAGGGTGAGCCATAAATCATGAGTCTCCGTGTGGCAGTTATTGCATTTCCACCGTTTTGTTCAAATACAAAATGAGTTATTACTGAGATACATCATATAATATTTTATACCAAATGCAAACCAAAGAAAATAATTTGGGAGAAAAAAAAAACCGGCCTTCATTTTGCTGATATAAAAGGAAGTGGAAAACGAACTCACAAAGCATAATATACCTAACTCATCCTTTCTCCGATACAAAAGGTAAGGAGAGTAGTATAAGCACTAAACTGTACGGTAGGCTACTAAAAATTCATTTTTTCAGAATTAGGTATAAGCGCTAGAATTTTATTCTTTTAGTATTCTTAGAATATGTCCTTTATTAAGTCTCATTTGTAATAATGTTTAATGGAGAAAAAGATTCAAAAGTGGTGATCATTTTAACTTTAGTGCGCATCAAACTTTTTTTAAGTTGAATATTGTTTTAATTTTGATTTTAAAATTTTTGATTTTTTCAGAATCTAAAAAAATGAGAAGTGTTCTACCTTTCCTGTTCCTGTTTCTCCTGGTTCTGTGTACAGTCGCCACGCAAGTGCTGGGTCAAACGTCCTGCACTAGCCATGCGGACTGTAAAAAGCTTCCAGGCAAGAAAGTGTGTAGAATTAAACAATCAGAAGGGAAAAAATATTGTCTTACGAAATATACCCCCAAATAGCGATAACGCGCTACTTGATGGAGTCAGCTTAATCTAATAATATAATGTAAACAAATACAATATGTTGTATTCGGGTCAATCGATATTAATAATGAAAATGTAATATTATAAGCTCTCTGAAATATCCATCAAAATATCCCCATATTAAAATGTAAACAAATGGGGGAAATAAAGTAAAATTCGAATGAAAATACTGTTTGTTACTTTGTGCTTTTTCATTGACACCAGAAACAAAACCTCATTCCCATCAAAAGTACTGGACACTCCTCATAAATACCGCTACAGTCACACGCGTATACATTTTAATGGATTACCAGTTAATTAATAGCAATTAATTAAGAGTAGATAATAATTTTAAGTTTCGAAGGGAAAATTATTATTAAAGTGTCACTTAAATTAATCCTCAACTACAACAACATCGATCAAAGCTACGTTGAGCGCACTATCGATCGGACGGAACATCCGCTGAAAATGTTCCAGTGTTTACTTTTTAGTTAAACAAACTTTTTAGAGCTGAATATACGCCCACTACATTAACGCCGGATGTGCTAATCGATCCACGCTCAACGCTCACTTGTGTTGACATTAACGTTGGTGAAATGAAATGTAAAAGCCAAAACTATATTTTGTTTAATGTCACAGTGTACAGGATGCGCACTATTGTGTTTACTCACGCGTTAGTTTTGAGCTTCAGGAAATGGAAAATCAATCTTTTACATTGCACGCTATAACATTCAGGTCCAATATTAATGCTGCTACCATACGTGTCGCTGCTATCGATTGTCTCTTCGCTATAGAGACGAACTAATAACACAAGCTCACAACGCAGTTTAGCTCTCGAATATTGTCAGTGCTACAGCGGAGAAATTGAACATAAAAGTTGACTTTCACCCGCGCTCTCTATTCTATTTGCATTGGGCGAGTGTTTTCTCACTCCAATGGCAGAAAAACCTGTAAAAACGAAGAAAAAGGTGAGTCCAAAGACGCTGTATGACGTCGTAAAACCTGTTTGTTGGAGGCTGAATGTGTTTGGATTCAACTTTGGCAATGAGAAAGCAGCAGGATGGGCCAGGAAAGTCTATAAATTGGCTTTCAAATGTGGAATGGTCTATCTATTGTGGATAACGTTATTAACCATCTGCATGATTAGATCAACGTATATCCCAACATTTATACTTCTGTTTAATTTGGAGTTGCTAATGTTTGCTGGCTGCATCCTGTACTTTTTCTGCGTGAATGAGAGAGAGATGGAAGGATTGATGATGAGATTGAAGCATCTTCCTCTGGGGAAAAAGAGCGAACAAAGTCTCAGCAAACAACTTATTCCTTTCAAAGTCTGTTGTGCAGCTTTCGCTATTGTAAATTTGTTGAACTGCATTAATGAGATTTGCCATCCGTGGAATAAGCCTGCATTCTTATTCAAGGTCTTAAGTTTCCTAGCGTCGGCATTGCTTATATTTGCTTTACAATTTCCGTCTCTCCTTTGTATCCTGCCCTGCATCGTGGCTTGTTACTGCAGAGCGGAAATGGAGGAAGCCATTGAAGAGATGAAGCGGATTAAGTCGCCCTTAAGAAGAGCTAAAGCCAGAGCTAAACTCATCGAGAAGTACCAGCAACTGAACGAATTAGCCTCAGACACTGACCGAGCCCTATCCACAGCCATGTACGTCATCAAGTGGCCTTTTATAATCACCGTCGCTGCAATTGCGATGATTGCCAGTCTTGACATTAGTGAGATGAAGGCGGATGTAGACCTCATAATGCAACATTTGACTGTTATTTTGATGTGTCTGAATTATTACCCTCTGCTACAATACTTTTACTCGGCTCCCCTGGCGAATCAAATGGTATAAATAATTGTATTAATCTCTCGCCATTAAAATAATCTACTAATTAATTTATTTTTGTAGTCTAATCTGATGAATAGAGCTATGGTAGAAGTTAACTGTATTGATGACGAGTGGCTGTCTCGCGACCCTACTTGCTGCGTGTAAGTGTTACCTTTTAACCTTGAATATAAATATGAACGACCCTTTCCTAATGTAAATCAACAACTATTGTTAATAGTTGAGAGTGAAGCAAGTTGATCAGCTGAAGCAGATGGCAGTAGATGAGCCGCCTTTCACTCTGTTTGGAGAGGTGTTGGAGGGTGACGTTTCTTACGCGGTACACTAAATCAAACATGCTATTTTAACAAGAAAAAAAAAATTAAAGTAAATGTAAAAATGGTTTTTAGATAATTTTGGAACTGATCGATATGTGGAACACCTTAGGTGTGCATGAAAAAACGGAAGAGATGGGTCTAAACAAACTATATAGAGAGTTTGTTGGGCGTTGTATTAATTGCTATTATTGGTACCATGCAACGTGCCCAACTTAAGATGATTGATGCAGAAGATGTGACTAAAGCCATTCCACTATCACAGTTTATCTAATCTTATACACCAAATATCATAACAGAAATAAATCTGTTTACCACTTGGGGTTGGGGAGAGTCTTATGCTACGGTATTTTCAGGGTTCTATAAAGTTCCGCTCACCATCGAAAAAACAAAAATGTTTATAAAGCTTCAGCACAACAAAAAAGCAGAATTTCTATTATGCGGATGCACAAAATGTTTCGTTTACTTTTTAATTAAAAATGTAAACAATATTAAACTTATTGAATATAATAATTATAATATTAAAGGCAAAATAAAACCACATTAACTCGAATTAATTAAAAAAAATTATTTCTCTTCATGCGGGTCATGCTGCCCATAGATAATCGCATTGAGTTATGCGTATACTCACTGCGCCGCATAGCAGAAAGACATTGCGGTACAACTTGCTATTGGATATTCTATAGCGTTATTCAGGGGCAGCATGCCTCAGGTGTAAAACCCAGAACCCTGTACCGTATATATATTTTTTTAGTGTGATTACTATTCTTTAAAAATAAAAATAAATAAATAAAATAGAAATTCTATTTTATTTTTTTTTAATTTCACGTGTTTTCGACTCACTCAGCATATTAAAGACACTCATTTCTATGATACATGAAAACTGCCAATTTGCTTCGTTGACATAAAAAGTCAATTATTTTTTTTTATTCGCCCTCCAATAAATCAACCTTCACTCACGTCAGAGATGGAACTTTTCATCGAATATTCCTGGAATTATAATTAATAATATTCCAGTCCCACTGTTTGTTCAAACACAAAAGCAGCAGAGGATCTGCTGAGGAAAAGCCCAGGCGCAACTAGTTTCACAACTCCTACACTACTACATTACTCACCGTCAATCATTAAAATTTAATTTAAACTAAAAAAAAAATATGGGAAAGCCCAGCCTTCATTCGGTGATATCATTCGACTCATTTTCATTTTCACATACAGCTCTCTGGCGTTCAGAAGATTACTAATCACTAAACTCTTAAGCTAAAGTAAGTATATTATATGATTAGAATACGCACATAAACTTTTTTGGCTAATTATTTAAGATTTTTAAAATCTAAAGATGAGGAGTGTTCTACGGTTCCTCTTCCTGTTCCTTCTGCTTCTCTCAGCCACCTGCAGCCAAGTGCTGGGTGCCCAGCCGTGCAATAGCGATGCGGACTGCGAGGGCAATAA
>JAQGAZ010002473.1:0-17565 GCA_034692225.1 Polydesmus complanatus
TTTTAGAGGGGAGGGGGGAGGGTTAAGACATTTTTTTCGTGAGCACGCCCAACCAAAAATATGTTCCGCCGCCTATGCTTTCTTTGGTTCAGGGAACTAAGATTTAGTCGAAGAATTAAAATATTACGGAAAGATAAGAATTTTCTCGGTAGTAAACATCCACCGGATATCTCGTTTTCGAATAAGATTTATTATAATGAGGAGGAATTGAAATGCGTCGATAAACAGTTTTGAGTAAACTTTGAACTTTCTTGTACAGAACTAATAAAGTTAATAAAAATGATGGCTTAACATAATTAAGATTTTTTTGTGATGTAATTTTGTCAAAAAAAAAAAAAAATTATGTAAGTACATGTAATTCATTTTGAGGTAAAGAAATTTCAAAACTTTGGGTAAATATTGCCGTCTTAATCTGAGAACATAGTGCAGATTTTGGAATCGAGTCTAGTAGGGCAAGGACAATATGTTGTCACTAAGCAATTTTACTCGTTTAGTAATCGTTTAAAACTTCTGTTTAACTTGTTAATTATTATTATTTTATTTTTATTTTAGAACACTCGAGTGTAATACAATGTGGAAGTATACGTTTGTTGTGCTATGTATAGCAGTGGTCAGTAGTGACGCTTTGAGCGGTTTAAACATCTGCACGAGACAAGAAACGTAAGTCTTATTAATTATTTTGTATTAAAACTACAATTACGGTATAAACCATCCTTTTTTTTTAACGTTAATATTAATTGAAAGTAATAAATCGGATGACGAATGTCGATAGCGTATAATAATTATTAAAATGATAAAGGTGCGTAGAGCTGAACTTTATTAAAGTCACGTCTTATCACCTGTTGACTCAGTGAGTACATCAAGCGAGGCTAATAGTACTCAACCTCTTTCAATTATAAAGCAATAATAAAAATAGTACGCGAATTTTAATGGCAACAAATTTAAATAAAGAATACCAAAAAGAGCTGCAATAAGAAAGCAAGTATGCTGAAGATGCATCATCACATGATATTATTATTATTCAGTTGTAATGCGACCTCGAGCGAACGTTTAAACATCATTTCTAGAGCCGAATAATAATAATAATAATATGAGGTGTCGGCTGGCATGCATAATACGTTAGCTGGTTCACATTTAACTTTTAAAAATTGTATCTGTTTTATTATTATTTCCATTTGTTCTGAGGTTTTGAATTTTTTAAACAAGTACATGTACGAGTATAACATTTTTTTAATGTTGACATTTATTTTTGTTTATGTGAACTATCGATAAGCGTTTTAAACATTAGGGCTTTGGTAGGCTCGACTTCATTGTTTACTAATTTTTATGGTTGAAATGGGGGTTTTTTTTTTTAAAAAAAAAATGTATTGCTATGAAAGTAAAAGCGTCAATGTTTGATGTTTTGTTCTTGTTCTTAACGGTTAAGTGGTATTTATATTGAGAGCAAATTAAAAAACATCTGTTTTTTGTATCTTGCTTTTGTTCTAAGATTTATATATAAAACAAAAAATTTGAAAGCAAATGAAATCTTTCTAATCGGCTTATTTAATATATTTTTTCTTTATCAATACCGAAAGGTATTTATAACAACTTCTACATTCGTATTTTATTCCTATACAGTATATATTTTTTGAGAAGTGCAGCATACAGTACAATATAGTTAAATCGATATTTTTGATATCCTTTATTAGATTTTGATTTTTTTAAAACCGTTTCCTTTCATTTTTCAAATGAATCATTTTTTTCAAATTGCTCCTAATTATTGGTGCATACAGAAGGGGTCAACTTAACTTAACTTTTAATCATGTTCAAATCCTGTTTGATTGTTAATGTCAAACTAGCTCAATTTTCGTTATCGTTTCCTAACCAAAAAATAAACAAACAAATAAAAAGGCTTTGATGTAGCGTACCGTACACAATTATACTACCAGTATATTTTGAATTAACTTATTAGATTTTTTTTTTTGCTCTTGTTTGTGTCGCAATTGTTAAAACTTTTATTACATTTGATGGGGGCGAGAAGGGAGGGAAAGAGAAAAAAAAAAATTCTGTTGAATTCACGTAGTCTTGATTAAAATTTAAAAATTTATTGAAACGAATATTGATGTATGCACGTTATTGTTTTACTTATATAGTGTAGTGTATTGGGGGTATTGTTTCTGCTGTTTATTAAGATGAGTACGCCAAAAAAATAAGTGCAAAGCAAACTTAGATGACACAATTTCATATTGTTGCTCCTTCTTCTTTCATTTACCGGATTTGATTGTCTCACTCCAACAATAATAATATGTTACCTTCTTTTAACCTATTTAATTTATGTAGACCAGACATTTATTGATCGGCGTTTATTTACGTTAATTTTGTTTTTAGAAATTTTAATGTAAACATTCATTTTTCTTCTGCTTTTCTTACGTAGAAAAATTACAACTAAGTCGGTTAGTTATCATAAACCTTATCAGGTTCGAACGTATACTTGGTGTTTGGCAATTCCTCCCAGATGTTCCAGATATAGGTATCATACATAACAAAATTTTGGTGATAAAACTTGTAGAAATGTTTTGTTTATTTTTTTAAATTTTTTTTTTATTTAGAATTGCTTACACAGTGCATCATCGTGATGAAATAATACCAACCAATGTGACGGTTGAAGAATGTTGTAAAGGGTACGCGGAAGTTAAAGATAAATGCATCGGTAATAGTTGTTTTTTTTTACATACTGACCTCGGGAAAGGGTAAAATGTATTCGAAAATAATTGTTGGCATTTGTTTCAGCTGTGTGTTCCCAGGGATGCGTGAATGGAGAATGCATCGGGCCTGAGAACTGCAAATGTTTGCTAGGATATGGTGGACCGGCTTGCAATATTTGTAAGTGAGGCGGTGTTTTTTAAGATTAGCGTTTCATCGTTTTCAAAATAATTTCAAAACTAAAATTTTGCCAGCACCTGCCAAAGTAAAAATATATATACATGTATATATGTTTCATCGCAACTGTTTGATGTTAATTATTCAACTACAGTATTATTATTGGTGTATATTTATCTTTTGTTAGTTTGTTTCGAAAAATTATTTTTTTGGCGGAAATTTTTGAAGCGATTTGATGCCAAATGATTTTTTTTTTAATTTTTATTTATTTATTGTTGTGTTTGTTTATTTTAAATTTTTTTCTTTTTGTTTGCGTTTGCATTATGAAGCATGTCCAGAGGGCAAGTGGGATCTAGGATGCACGAGAGAATGCATTTGTAAGAATGGAGCCAAATGCAACCCATTAACTGGTGAATGCACTTGCGCTCCTGGTAAGTTCTTACATTTTATAATTGAAATTTGAAGTAACGAACTACGATGTAGATTTGTGATTGTTTTTTTTTTCCTCTTTTTCTTTTATTAAATAGGCTGGAAGGGCACTGATTGCAATGAACCCTGTTTAGATGGATTTTACGGCGAAAGATGTAAAATGGAATGTCGGTGTCAAAACGGTGGCAAATGCAATCATATTAGCGGCGCTTGCAATTGTGTTTCAGGTTTCACCGGATCCTTGTAATTTACTCTCTTTTCTTTTTTTAAAAAAAGTTATTATTTTAAATTGTTTTATAGAAAATGTTTTTTAATTTAATATTAGATGCCAAACTAAATGTCCCGATGGAACTCACGGAGATGGATGCTCGACTGCGTGTAACTGCCAAAATAATGGTACTTGTGATGCTTCCACTGGAAACTGCGTTTGTCCACCCGGTTTCATGGTAAATATTGTTTTTGTTTATACGTTCTTGCTGTAAATTTATTAGAAACTTAATTTAATAGGGCGAAGTTTGTGCCAATGTTTGCTCACAAGGCTATTATGGTGAAAACTGCGTCAAATTATGCGATTGCTATAATCAAGCGTCATGTAATGGAATTACTGGGAAATGCTATTGCGCTTCAGGTTATCACGGCGAAAAGGTACTCCAATTTTTTTTAATTTATAATAATTCTATTCGAATAGTTTTAACTTTGTTGGGTTAAAATAGTGCCAAGATGTTTGTCCCATTGGAACATTCGGAACGAATTGTGAAGGTTCTTGCACTTGTATGAATGGCGGAGTATGTCTTCCTTTCAATGGCAATTGTCAGTGTCCTAAAGGATTCTTAGGTGATCGTTGTGAGATTAGAGGTAATGCTGTAGTGGTTTTTTGTTTACGGTACATTTGCCCATAACTTATTTTAATTTTGTTTATACAGCTTGTCCAGCATTGCGATATGGACCTCAATGTACGTCCACCTGTGCATGTAAAACTGAAAATACTGTTTCGTAAGTATTATACAGTGTTAAATCAAATTCAAAATGGTAGGTCATTTGATTATTTGTTTTTATTGAATCTAGTTGTCATCCGTGGACTGGTAAATGCGAATGCAAGCGCGGTTGGGATGGAATCAGTTGTATCCGTCCTTGCTCTACTTTCACCTACGGTTTAGGCTGCAAAGAAATGTGTAGATGTCAAAATGGAGCGTATTGTGATCCTGTGAACGGTTCCTGTGTCTGTTCAGCTGGATTTTTGGGAGAGGAGTAAGATATTTTTTATTCGCGTTAATTACAGCGGCGTCAGTTTTAATTTTGTGATTCAATAGTTGCTCTGTACCATGCGAAAAAAATAAATATGGTCCTTATTGTAAGCACGACTGTTTCTGTGAAAATGGGGCAAATTGTTCAAGTATAGATGGCTATTGTAGTTGTAAACCAGGTAAATTTTTGTGATATTTTATTTAGTAAGTCTAGGGATGTTTTATTTTATTAATTAAGAAACTATTTTGTAAAGGTTGGCAAGGAAGGTCTTGCTCTTTTCCTTGTTCTTCTGGATTTTTTGGAAACGATTGTAAGCAACAGTGTAAATGTCGTAATGGTGGCGCGTGTCATCCAGTAACAGGTGAATGCAGATGCGCTCCGGGATATACCGGATTATTCTGTGAGAAAGAATGCGAGGTAATCTCATCATTTTATTAAAATTTATTATCAAAAATGTAATTCTATTTTTATTAAGCCCAAGCGCTACGGCAAAGAATGTGGGCAAAAATGCGAATGCGATTGGAATAACAGTATTCGTTGTCATCCTCAAACTGGAAGCTGCATATGCCAATCGGGTTGGAAAGGTTAGACATTTTAAATTGCACTTATTTTTCTTTTGCTAATATTACAACTTTGAACTCGTTCATTATTAGGAATTAGATGCGATAGCAAATGCGAAAGAGGTTTTTATGGACCTGAATGCGAAAATCGTTGCGAATGTCTTAACAATAGCTCTTGCGATCATGAAAACGGAGAGTGCACATGTGAGAGAGGATGGTCAGGAAGTGACTGTAGTCAAAGTATGCCATTACTGTTGGTTATTGTTTCTTTTAAGTTTCTTAATTTTTTATTTGGGTTATTTTAGAATGCCCCGAAGGATTTTTTGGGCAAAATTGTTTGGAAACCTGTCCCGATTGTATTAATGGAAATGGTCACTGTCATCACGTGACTGGAATTTGTTCATGTTCTGCCGGCTACACCGGTCCCAATTGTGACGAAAGTAAAAATATTTTAAAGATATTTTTAGTGAGTAATGCTTATTAAAAAGAAAACTTGTATTATTTAGGTTGTCCAAATGGATTTTGGGGCATTGGATGCAACCAAGAATGCAAGTGTAAGAATGGAGAATGCGACCATCGTACTGGCAGCTGTTTGTGTATGCCGGGCTGGAAAGGAGAAGAATGTAGCATACGTAAGTCTACCCAAATTTAATTTAAAAAAAAAAGCAAAGTGCAAATTTGGATAATTTTTATTTTTTTTTAGCTTGCCCCAAGGGTTTCTATGGCCTGAATTGTTTACAACAATGTTTGTGTCTTAACAATGGCGTTTGTCGACAGAATGATGGAAAATGTAGGTGTTCTCCAGGCTGGACTGGACCAAAATGCGAAGAAGGTAACTTTAATTTTTTTTTTCTTTTTAAATTGTTGGCGATTTTAATTGAAAAGGTTTAACATTAGTTTGCCCGGAAGGAAATTATGGAGATCATTGCATGCAAGCTTGCCTCTGTAAAGGAGATAACTTCATGTGTCACCCAGCTAACGGTTGCGTGTGCAAATACGGATTTACAGGAGAACTTTGCAATATTCGTAACTCTTTTTAAAATTTAAATTAGGGGTTGGTTATTTATATATTGAATTTTTTAATATTCAGCAATAATGGAAAGTGGAAGCGTTATTGCAGCTGTAGGAGAAGAAGACCGATCACATGGCTCTATAGGAGGGGTTATTGCCGGCATCGTTGTGTCGTTAATTCTTATTGTGGCGTTAATTGGTCTTGTAGTTTATCTATGGAGAAAAAATAAACGGTTAAAGGATGATCAACTCTACGTGAGGTAAAGCAGTTTAAAAATTATTTACGTTTTTGCAAACTTAACACCCAAAACGTTTTTATATAGATACATGGCTAATGGAAGCAGTTCATCGGGTGATTGGAACCAGGTTGGAAATCCAATTTACTCTTTTAATTCTTCAAATGCTACTTTGCCTCTGAATAATTCGGGAGTCAAGCACATCAAAAACGAGTTTGCACCTCCGAAAAATGTTGAAAAGTGTGTCACATCGGATACGGACGATGGTATTGATAGTGCATCTGAATTAGGTAGTTCTCTTTGTTTTGTTTTTTTTTAAATTTTACAAATAAGGACTAATTTATTTATTTTTAATTTAAGGTGCTTGTGGATCATCTACTTACGCTATACCCAATAGTAAATCGAGAGAAGCGGATAATTGCAATCCAAATCTGTATCATAGTATAGATGAGAGTAAGGTAAACAATAAGAATCATTTTTATTACGAAGTTCCTGAGAGGGTCAGCAATGCCACATCTACAACTACCGAATCGAATTCGTCGGAATTTAATTCTGAGGGTTACGATCATTTGCAGCATAATCGTCCTGGTTCGGAAATGAAACCGCATTATCATCGAGTAAATAGCAGACCATCGAGTAAAGATCGTAAATCACCCCCATTCGGCGAATGATAATAAGTTTGATTTGAAGATTCAAATTATTTTAAACATTTTGGTGCGTTAATGATGGATCGGTTGTAAAATAATTATACAAAAAATTACATAGCTGCGGTCCGAGACCATTTTACCAGGCAGTTAGGGGGAGACAGTTGGGAAGTCGCGATGTAATAAGGTACACAATTATTTTGCAAATTAGCTAAAGCAGCTGACTTGGAGATTTCTTTTTTATTACAGTTTTTGTTGTTGATTTGTTCATTTACAATTTTTTTTTTAAATTTACATCACTGAAAAGGTACACAACTATTGTTACATAATATTAGCTATGACAGCTGCCTTCAAAGTGTTTTACTTATTTTTTTGTTGAATGAAATTGACTGAGGATAAGGAGTGATTTTGATTTGTTCTTTTACATCCATTTTTGAAAATTTACAAGAGGGTTTACTGCATTCGCTAAACTTTATACAATACATAATTAATTATATTAAAACATAGTTTTATACACGATTAAAACGATAAATGTCGATCCAACATCCAATTTCTTTGATTTAAGCCTATACTTTAAATTAATTTTTTTAAAAAAATTTTTACAAATTGGATGTCGAATTTAGACTTTCTTCGCCTCAATATTACAATGGTTTATAATTTATTAATGATCGAGTGGTCGATTGTGCCATATCAATTATTTGTAAAATTTCGCCACTTTAAGAAAAATCAAAGTTTAGTAAATTGCCGATATATTTATTATAGTAATACAATTTTTTTAAGAAAATTTACGAAATACTCTAGATGATTTTTTTTTTAAAGATTCATGTTTTATAAAATATAAACATTCCCTTTAAGACTGTTTGCTTTATTCTTCTTTGGACGGAGTTGTTGGGCATTAATTAAATCTATTGAACATCCATAACGCTGGAATACGTTATTCACTGATCAATAATTGCCAACTTTTAAGATTGTAAACGACATAATTAATAATAATAAAGCGAACTGCCAAAACAAAAAAAAAGTGAAATCTATATTAATTTATATAAGAAAATTACTCGGTTTTACTTCTTTTTAAAAAACCGTAACTACTCGTATATTCACGAGACATTTTAACATATAAACGCTAAATCAAGCGGATAAAAACATATTTGCTCGCTTATATAAAGAGGAGCAAACATCAATAAAAGATTTTTATTTTTTTTCCCCGAGCAAACCCAACATTTTTACTGTGTGTATTGACTTTGGCATCTTGAATGACACTCGTGTTTGCCGCGTTAACCGCATTAACCGCTGAACATTGAACTCGGCAATTGCCATCGAGTTGACTGTAGCCCTGACAACAACTATCATACGATGTTTGTGTCAACCTAGCCCAATAAAATAAAATATTAAAAAAGACGTCAGGGTTTGCTTGTTTTTTATATATACCGATATATAAAAAAGTACATGTACATGCAATAACTTTTCAGTAATAACTGCTGCAACACGTTTTAAAGGATTTTCTCGTCTTCCATCACACTCGAATTAAATTTTTATAGAGTATCCAAAAAGTCAAACGCCGTCAAATGTCTTCAATAATCTCACGCAGTAAAATTTTTTTTTTACTTTCACGAACTTTAATAATATTGACTCTAAAAATAAGTTGGGTTTTCTGAAATGTAGATAGGCTTTTTTTTATTATATTGCTAACGCTTATTTTGAGCGAGCTTTTCTCGGGTTGAAAAGTTAATCATTGTAATTTGAAAAGATTATTTTAAAAATATTATGAAAATAATTATTATACTGTTAATATTTTTATCAAATATTTAAGGATTCCAAAATCAATTTACCTTGGTTTTCCATAATAATTATCCTCAATAAAATTTAACGGATAAAATGCTATTATTATAATTTGACCACTACTTCGGATAAAATCTGCGAATAATTTTTTTCGATATTTAAGGCCGGGAGCGAAATCGATTTATCTTTATCTTTTAATGATATCATGGTAAATGTAGTAGTATTAGGTTGACAATAAGATTCGCTCGCAACTGGAATAAGCGTGGTGGCCGCGGTACCTAAAACCGGATCTTCCGTTTTTAAACTTAGTGAAGTTTGCACCGGTAGCACCTTTTTAGGTCTAAGAAAAACAAGAATCAAACAATATTATTGTACCAAATTGAAAAAGACAAGTTTGTTACCGTCCTCTCTTTCCAATATTCGCTTTTTGATCCAAAACGTCAAACAGCTGAAATATCCAGTCCGTGTCATTCACTCGAAGAACCTGAGTTTGCGCTTTTCGATCGCTTTTCGTCTCACTTGAACAAGGATAACTTCTCGTCATTTCTAGAGAAAATTTAGTAAGTCTGTTTCTTTTTATTTTGTTTCTGTTTTTCATTTATTTGTGGATTCGAGTTTATTCAGCATGCTAACCGTCTGCACTGACGTCTTTATTCAGAAGCGGCGGCAGTTTAGCGTACATTTGACCGGGTGAAATGTCAATGGTCGCATTCGGTTGCTGCCAAAATGATTGGGGAAGAGCTCGCAACTTCATCGGCAACGGCTCTAAATGGCATTCACATAATTTTACACAATCAGTGTACAATCATAAATACTGAAGAGATTTTGCTCGAAACCTTTTTCTCTCGTTCTCGTGTTTAAGTCTAACGCTTATGGCGTACGAGTGTAGACTTTGGACTTTTATTTCTTCATTTACATATAATATGCAAAATTAAATTTCAAAGTTCAAACTCGGATTTCATAAGCATTAGACTTAAGGATAAGAACGAGAAACCGCAAAACCTGTGCTTGCAACACACAACTTCAGAAACAATTAATTTCCATTTTTAACTATTTACAATAAACATAAAAATTCGCATGAAAACCAGTAAAAAAAAGTAACTTAACCTCAAATTTTATTTTAATAATAATAATAAGAGTTATTGGATTGGGTTAAGATGATTGGAAGGGTAGTATACAGTAGTACAGCGTAGTAGTTTAAGCTACTTTCAGGGGTAGCTTTTGGGTTGTGCAGGCAGGGAAAGCTAAGCTATGATTCACGCGCGATAACGCTCGTATCGAGCACTCCAAAATAAAAGACTTAATTATAATGAATCATTACCAGCCGGTTCTTTTAAGTGTCATTCGACGATGTTTCTTTGTCACATTGTACTCAATAAATCTCCCACTGTACTAAGCAATAATAGGCTTAACAAAGCCACTTTTCGATACTTGTGAGAGAGCTACCGTAGAGTAAAGTAGAGTAGTTGTACAGCCTAGATGCACGAAATTGCTGTCTACAATCCTGCTTAATTGCCTCGATCGATCATTTTTAGGAAAATGAGCGCCAGTAAAAGCACCTAATTATTATGTCTTTTCATTTTAAGATATTGATCGTATAATTCTCCGTCGCATTTATTACAAACTTAGTTACATTCCACGTAGCACGACCGTTAGAAAAGGTAGATCTACCTATAATATTTTCTACGAGAAATTGATAGGTTAAAAAGGGTATTTTTAAATTGAATTATTCATCTATTACACAGAAAAATATTTATTATTTACAGTGTTTTTTAAGATTCATTTACTGTATAAAATTGAATTTTGAATATTATTTTAAAAAGGAAAAACACAATTTTTAGAAAGAAGATTTTAAAATAAAGTGTTTGTTTACTCAAATATTTACTGAATAGAAACAATAGTAAGAAAAATATTTTCTAGAATAAAATCAATATACGAGAATATTGGCTGTACAGGTATAAAAAAGTGTATTTATTTAAATTATTTTCAAATTCATAAACAAATATGATTATTTTTTTAGAAAGAAAACGAAATATTAAAAAAAATATTTTTTTAAAAGTTATTAGGCCTACCGGGTATTTGAAAAATAATATTTTTTATGATAAATTATTAATACAATAATATTAGAGAGTTTTCGGTAAAGCTGCTTTTTTCTAGTTCTTGTGCTTTCACTTTTTATGACGTAAAAATATGAATATTTATGTTTATAATAAACAGTTAAGAAAAAAGGAAATTAGTTATTTCTAAAGCTGTAATGACAGACTACTGTATAGTAAAAAGTTTTATTTATAAAAGATCCAAGCACAATTTCTTTAATCAATTTCTTATCTTCTTAATACTGTATATAATTCTAATGACGTCATAAGCATAAGAAACAGGCAAAACAAAAAGAAAACCTTAACCGCAAACTTTCTATTTACTGTATGAAAATGAATTTTAAAAATTAAAAATAAAATTCCTTTGAATGCACAAAAAAAAAAACCGAAACCTGATAATAATTTATAATTAACGAAGAAAAAAATTAATATTAAATTTCTGTTGAAAAATAATAATATTATGATGAAAGCGTTTTAAATACCTTATTTTATTACAAAACGATTAATTATTATCACAAAAAAAATATATATATATCACCTTTTTTTATTCGGCATTTTCCTTGATTATGTTTGGAGGTAGAAAAAGACTCGTTCGGAGATTCCGCATTACATAAAAGCGGATTATTACTAATGAAAGAGGCGCCCAAAGCCTTTTTCTTCTTCCCTTTATTTGATCCCGAACATACAGCAGTAGTTATTAATCCCTTCGACCGATTAGCACTTCCATCCGGCGACTTTTTCCGCTCCCTAAACTTCCGGCAATCCTCGGTTTGAACCGGAACCAGCGAATCTTCTTCACTTCCGCTACTATTACTACCACTGCTGGTGTCTTTACATTCGACTACCGGTTTTCTCTTCCCGCTCATAACAATTATTCTGCCCGCACAAACTTCCCCTCCAAGAAACAAACTCTTTTTAACGTTAATAAAAATTTACATAGCCAAAAAATTATAATAAAAAAAAAAAAATGTTGTTAGTTTTAAGTTGTTATTTCGCGCTTTGAATTCCACGAAGCGAAAAAGTGGAAAGCTGGCGACCACAACACATTCGGTTACTAAGCCAATCGCGTAGTTACTTTTCCCCCAACCAACATCATCACCATAGCATAATCTTTTATTTTTAAACAGTTGTTAATGGTTGCCATGGAAACCTTATTATAAATAGACGGGGAATTTTGTCGAGCATGGTGTTACAATCCCTTTTTAAAGAGCAAGATCCGCACGATGGCTAGTGTTTCAGTGAAGGAAGGAATGACGGAGGTGAGAGCGAAGATCCACCAGTACAAGTCGCAATCCCATTCGTCCAACATGAAGTAAAAGAGAGAGATACAAGCACCGCAATGACACAAAATAGCTGAAAAAAAAGAAAAATAATTGCGTTTGATAAGAAGCGAAAATCTTATCTACTTAACAAAAAAAAAAAGTCTTATCTAATACATTAGAATACATCTCGCTTTGCATCTCTCTTCAATTAACACTCACTTCTTGACTCTGTATTTTGTTATTTTAAAATAGCATCTCTAAAATGTACTCGATTACCGCTCTAAGTCTTTGTATTTTCCAAGTTGCATCATTAAATCTAACTACATGTATCTCCTCTAGGCTCTTCCCTCTCTCAACATTTTTCATTTTCGTTAGTAAATTTTTTTATAGGCTACATTCCGCTTTGAATCCTGATATTTTTTGAAATTGCACGTTTGTTATCTTCGCGTTCTCGCATTTTCAAAGTTGCATTTTTGCAATCACAAACTAACAAAATCATCCTCTGCGTCTTTGTATTTTCTAGTTGCATCTTTGCTATTACTAGATATCTCTCTGTCTCTGGTTGTGTCCTTTGCACCCTGATTCTTTCGAAATTGCATTTGTGTTACTACCGGGGTACTAGAACTCTCCCTGCACAACCTGAGTTTTTTCTAATAAATCTTTGCTATTACTAGATCTACCTGCCTTCCTCTTTTATTGCGTCCTTATATCTCCGCTTACTGTATATCTCCGCTAATAAATCTTTGCTACAGCTAGAATCCGTTTTGAATCCCGATACTTTAAAAATTGAACACCTAAGTCTCTCTTTCTTTACCGGTATTTTTCTTTGCATTCTTGTACTTTCGCCAGTAAATTTTTATAACGCTACAATCCTCTTTGAATCCTGATTTTTTTTTTTGAAGTTACGCTGTTTACTATCTATAAATTCAGTTCTGCATCATTGTATTTTAAAAGTTGCATCTCCAGAATGTACTCGATGACCGCGCTTCGTCTAAGTTGTATCTTTGCCAATCTCCTTTCCTTCTTGCGTCCTTATATTATTTTGGCCAATGAGTTTTTACTACCACTGGAGTAGTCCGCGCTGAATCCTAACACCTCCGCAAATACATTTGTGTTATCCCTAAATCTGCCACCCTCCATCTCTGCTTTGAATAACAATATTTTTCGCAGTTACATTTTTTGTTATCGCCTGATTTTCATCTGCATCCTCGTATTTTCGAAATTGCATCATTTACTGTTTGTTTTCTTTTTGGTAATAAATAATTTTATTGTTGTTTTTTTAAATGCAGTACTGTACTATTTTTTCATTAACTTTTAAAAAGATTTATGAGTTGCAATTTTATAAACCCATGTTTACTAATATTTGTAATTTACTGATATAATAATTATTAAATTGAGTAGAAAAAGAAAATTTACTACCGGGTAGTGGAAAGTGCGTTAATATTATTATTATCTTCCATATTTCAATGCTTTCAATCTGTGTTTTTTTTTTTTTTTTGGAAGGAACGCGATATTTTTATGGTAGATGCAAAGCGAGGTGTGAATGTGTATATTGAAAAGAGATTATTCTAATGCATTATAGCCTACATATGAGAGATGTAAGGTGAGAGAATAATGAGATTCCGGCGAAAAGGCTGCACAATTCGAATAGTGTTAGTACCAAAGTCACTGATAATCCTACGATTAACCTATAAATCAAAATTAAAAAAGAGCATTAATATTATTTCAAGAAGAGAAAAATCGATAAATTATGTGCACGGCTTCAGTGCAACCACCTTCCATTTGGATTAATTTGGAGTTTGAAGATAGACGGGGGTTCAATAAAAAGTGAAGCAAACTTTATTTCATTTATTATCTCCAATCTCTGACAATTAATCAAATTTACATTTTTGCAATACTGTATTTGAAGAATTGAACCAACAATATGATTCCAGCATACACTACCATAATTTGGAATGGAGAAAAAGATATAAGCCAATATTTAAGTTTACAAGCAATTTTCTTGTAGATTTAATATTTTTTTTATAAATCAGTACCGTAGTTATAATTTTTATTGAATCCCTGCCATAGCCTAAACAGTAAGTCAAATTTTAAAATAACAATTTTTAATTTTTATAAACAAATTAATATAAAAAAGTTGAATTATAAATTTTATTAGTAATATTTGAACATCTTCTTTAATAGTAAATACAGTAATCAAACCTTCACCATAATATTACCGGTAATTATCAGATGAAATTGACTCATAATGTCTTCTGTTCCATTCGAATTTACAATAGACTGAATAGTGTATGTTTGGACCATATTGTCGCTTTAATTCCCATACTGTAGTGGGAAAGTTTCTGCTATGTGTAATAATTATCAAACATTTAATTAGAGATTTATAAAACTAAAATTACTTTTTATTGAACTACCGTGTACTATTAAAATGAGCACAGAAATCCAAATACAGCTCTTTTCTACCTATACAGTATTTTAAATTAAAACTAAGAACAAGATCTATCTATAGAGAGATCTTGCTAAAAATATTAACTAATTAATTTCGTAATTTTAGACTTTCGCAATAATATTATTCTAGGTTTGTTTATTTTTATTATTGATTATACATTTACTGTATTTCAAACTTTCACTCCGAGAAAATAAATTTGACAATTTAATTTTTAATTAATTTTACATTATGCGCAACAAGTGTGTTTATTCGCTTATTCATATAAAAAAAAAATAGGATTCTAAAATAATCATGCAATGTTTACATTGTTTTAAGTGACTTAATGACTTTAAGCATAATTTGAAAAAAAAAAAAGTTTACTAATAAAAGTACTGTAAGTAAAAATAAGGCAATTACTGCGTATCCTTGTACTGATATTGAACTTCCGTAAACTGCAGAGGCAAACAAGCTTTCACATTTTCATCCTATTAAAATCCAATATTATTGTATTATATCATCCATACCCATAGAGAGATTCATGTCAAATGACAGCTTACACGAGCCCAGAGTAATGTGATTGTGGTTATCAGATGCGCCATCAATATTAAAAAGCGAGCTGGCAGTAATCCCGAACTTCCGTACATTTCCGAAACTTAAAAACCAAAAAATATTCCTTAAAATAATACCAATAATAATCCAACATGATCCACGCGGTTTAAAAAAACAACCGACGAAACGACAACGAGATTATTGTTTACAAAACTCATTCTATTCACCACAGCAACGTAACCAACAACAACGCTAATTCCCTCAATCACCGTTAGATGTCGCCATCACAATTTCCCGCCATCTATTATTTTGCGCGTATGTACTTACGTTTTGAACACAACTAGTGTATTAGTATCGTGCGTAAGATGAAAGTGTCTTTTCACAATGGCATCGGTAGGGGAGCGATCAAACGGTCAGTTAAGTATCTTCCTTAGGTTTATTCCCTCGCTGCTAGGTGTCGCTATCGTATATTTTATTTCCCGCCATTTCTTTTCGCGCGGTGAATGACGTAGGCGCTTCCCGCTTCACTTTGGCGTAGAGGCGTACGGTAGCATCGCGTTCGGTGATCGCTCGTTGTTTATTTATCTGTCAATCGCGATTGATAACGCTATAAATAAAAAGAAAAAAAAAATGTTAACCTCTTCTCGCGTAACTTAATCGGTGATGAAAATGTGTTTTATCCGGTGAGACGCTGCTTTTAAAAGGGATTTTAATTTTGATGAAAAGCGGCGAAAGAGGCTGTGGAGAAGAAGAGGAGAGCTGGATTAACGGTTGAAAAGTGTGCGTGAGTGGCGGACGAAGCGTCGTCTTCAGCCGCGCCGCCGCTGCCGCCGGTGCATCAATTCTTCCCAATCATCAAACTTTCGAGGTAAATTTCATCCATTTATTTCTAATAATTCTCAATGAAATATCATGTATTTTTTTAAATTAAATAAATATCAAGGCAGATAAATTAATTTCTCATTCAATTAAGATCATATTTGTTGTTGTTGATGTACGTCATTGTAATAGGAAATAGCTGTATTTTTAAAATTGTGATGTTGTTGGAGAAATGTATTGTGTCCACACTTTTTACATTTGAGATAAAGGTATATCATAATGTGCAGTGTGTGATTGTGATCTTCTTGTGTGAGGGGAAAAATTGTAAGCTGGGAATATTGAGACAGATCAATCGATAGAAAGTTGCGACCAAAAATGAGGCGGAAAACCCGTCTTTTTATTTTCGCTATATCCAACATTACGTTTGATACAATTTCAACGTGTTGCACCTGTGTATTAATATTCCCCCTCCCCCCATTTACCAGTATTATAAAAAAATCATAAATATTCCAATATTATTGTTAAGTTTTTTTTTAGGATTGCTCTTTTTTGCGGAAAATTTATTTACCGTAATAATTCTTTATGCAACAATTATTATTATTATTACACGGTGTACGGAAAAAACGGTACCCAACTGAAATAGCATTAAAATAATCGTTATAATCAGACCTGGTTATGATAATTTGAATAACACATGCAAGAACTTTAAGGACTTTTTTTTAAATATTGGAATTGTTTAATTCTGTGTTTAAAATATTCTATTCCGGCTTCAACACACACATTATGCCCACTCAATGCGTACATTACAGCATAATCGAAATCGGCTCCGCTTACTTCTGCGAGATTTCAAGGTCTCGTTCTGTTGTCTTGGTAAACCTTTTCTTGCATCACGCCCCATATTACATGTATATTAAATTTTGTAGTCTTCCTTTTAAATCTGGGATATTGAAGAAGTGCGCCAACGTTTGATACAGGGATGAGTCGAACTCGATCAAGCTGGAATCAGAACCAGTCAGCACATAGTGAGGGGGTATAAGGCTTGTGTTGAAACCGAATATTTTAAACATAGAATAGAACAATAATTCAATGTTAAAAAAAAGTCTTTAAAAGTAAAATAATTTTCTTATGTGTTATTAACATAATAATTATTAAGCTTATTTAAATTATTCAGTTTGGGTTCGGTTTTTTTTTTCGTACATCGTGTACATTGAGCGCGAAATTATTATTTTTTTTGTTGAGTTATTTCGTGTATGGGTACAATGTCGCTAGAACGACATGGAAGCAGATTAAATCTGTTTTTCTTATTTTTTGAATTATTAAGGATGCGCTTGATAGATGCGAAAGATTCTATCGACTGAAGGTGAAGGTCTAACTTTTTATGTTATTCAACGGAGAAAGCGTTGAAAGGGGGGAATAGGTAGCCTACAAGGCCACATTTTAAAACTAGGGAAAACAAATGTTAGCTTAAGAAATTGAATATCCGGTAGTGTAATTTGCGTTTCGAGAATTAAAGGTCATAAGATCAACAATTAATTAATTAATTCGGATTTCGTCGAGTTTAATAGAAAAATACAGTGGGTAAAAAAAGTATTGGCAATGCATGTTTTTTAAGCAGAAAACTGAAAAAAAAATAAATAATTATAAA
>JAQGAZ010002474.1:0-17564 GCA_034692225.1 Polydesmus complanatus
TGTACATTTGAAATCTTTGACTTGAAATCTCTTAAATTCATTGCCATGTTCAACTGTAGTTTTCGCTCTGAATCCTAGACATTTTGGTTTTGAAGCTCTTTGAAATCAACAATCGAGTCATTTCACAAAACCGAGAAACCTGTTCACGAGTTATCCGGCCTCTAGAATTATCTAATATAAAACGATTCAATAATTATAAATACACTTCGGTTGCTCAACAGATTATCGATCAGGTTTGGATAAAATTTTCAAAATTTAAACAACTTTGTTCGATTTCTAAATTCTTGTTTTCTACGATTATTTAAATTTAGATTAGAATTAATGCTTATAACTCGCGAACCAGTGGTCCAATTTGGTTCAAATTTTTTATGGGTATGTAAAATGACCTGCTCTACACGATGACGAAACTTTCAAGTCTATAGCTCTCTTAGTTTTTGAGTTATTCAACCGAGAAGTTTCAAAAAAGTACCCTGACGGTTAAAAGTTTCATCTCCCAAACGATAAAACCTACATAACTCCTGAGATCATTTTACATCTAAAAAGTCACTTTCAAAACAGTGAATTTATGAATTTTAATGAAATGGAAGCAAAAAAACCTTTAAAAAAACGACTCAAATGAATGATCTATAAATAATTTTATAGATCTCAAGAATCGTATTTCCAGAGCGAAACTTCTCGAAGTTGCCGCACTGTTAACTTTTAACTGCACTTTTAGATGCAAATTTATAGTTACGAGTTTAAATTAGCTTTACAAATTTCTGTTCTCATATTATCTACGGTTGACTCAATTGCTAGAACTTTTTCTAAAATTCCCCGCAGATATAAATTTTCTCCTTTATTCCCGAGAGTTGGTTTCAACTCCTTCCCATTCGATCTAAGTCGTGTAGGAAAACTTTCGTTATAAAGTAGTAAAACACTCTTAACTAATCAATAGTAACACACATATAATTATTTAAATGAAATAATTAAGTTAAATATAAATTCATTACACAGAGCATTATTTTTCTCTCTGTAGTCCACGCGTCTGTAGGCCTACAACATTAATTTTGAAAGCATTGCTTCGAGAGAGAAACACTCTTGAGTGGACCTCTGACCCTGATACGTCCTCACATCCAATTAATTAAAAGATGCATAAATGTTTTAAAATTAATTAAATATAATATAAAAATAAAATCTTTTACCTATAGGATTTTCCACCGCAACTTTTGACACAATTTCAACGAGACCAGTGCCGGCAGACAACAAAACAGCTGACGAGCTCCACAATGGAATACTTTTTTTATTTCATCACTGGATGGCGCTGTCATCTCATCCTATAACTCAAAATGTAATACGGTAATAGAAAAAAAGAATTTGTTAAGTTTATAAAAAAAATAATTATTTATTTATTATTATATAATTAATTATAAATAATTATTTATAAAAAAATAATTATAAAATTAAGTATCAGTTTTTCTTAGGTTGAAGAAAAAAAAAAGGAGATGAAGTGCGAACAGCGTACAAAATAATTATTATTATTATTATTACAAAAACAAAAATGTAATCGAGGGTTTTTTTTTTTTTTTGTATCGGGTTTAACGACACTTTTCAACCTTGAATTTCGAATTATTGGACTCTCTCGCTTTTTATTAATAATAATAATTATTAATAATATGTCTCAAGTCTTATTCGATC
Source organism: Polydesmus complanatus (assembly GCA_034692225.1). NCBI lineage: Eukaryota > Metazoa > Arthropoda > Diplopoda > Polydesmida > Polydesmidae > Polydesmus > Polydesmus complanatus. The sequence goes on from JAQGAZ010002474.1 coordinate 1,675, forward strand.
TCTTATACCTTCAAAATAATGTATCTTGTTGCGTTTGGACTAATGAGAAAGAAACAAAAGTCTTTAATCCTTCATTTATATTTTTAAAGAAAAGCACACTTTTTACTTCCTCGTAAACCTTTTAACATTTTGTCTCTTTAATACGGGCATTAAATAGATAAGAATGACATTAAAATATTTCAACATTGGTCCACACACATGGCATATTGTAAACTGTAGCAATATTAATTTGAATAATGGTTGGCTATACCCATTTCTATACAACTTTTGGTCGAACTTGTTTCTCATACAGTATCATAGCATTCACTATTTGAATTAAGTGTCATAATACTCTAATCGAACCTTTCTCTTGTCAGTAGGATGAGCCACGCATATTCCACGTCGTAGAAGCATTTCAATATGCCGAGGCCACCAATCTCTTTGAATATTAACGTAGCAATCGTGCGGCGTGTCGATATACGTATTGGTCAACTTCTAAATCAAAATATAAATTATTATTAAAACGTTTTCAGTCGTAATTAGAGAAATTATATTACAGTACCTCGATAATAACATTCAATGAAACAAAAGCAATATCACTATTCTAAAAATAAAAACCAAACAAATATAATCTTTTTAAAGTTTTACGTGACAATTATTATTATTATGAAAGTGCGAATTACTTGTGATTGAGGTGTAGAAACATCATCAACGTCATCATAGGCCGGTTCAGGAGCCGGAAACTGATCATCGATAAACTCGCTCTGTCACAATTCAAACAACATTTTAAAAGAATTAAAAAAAAAAGTTTCCAGTTCATTTTTACATGTACCATTGCAGTAACCAATTCAGCCACTTCAAACTTTACTACTTCACTTTTTTCTTTTAGTTTTCTAGCCCTATATATTTTTAACCCCAATTACTTATATTGTACTTTATATTACTGAAATACAAAAATGTTTATAATATGCAACCTTTGAGTTTCATTTTCGACAGTTTTGTTATTCGCCTTCGCTATGAATTCCTCAGTCTTTTCTTCAATTCCACGAATAATACTTTGGTCTCTCTCGATTTGTACCCTCAATCTTTAAATAAAATTAAACATCACAATAAAAGAATACTGTAATTATTTTTCTCTATTACTTTTCTATAAGGCTCGTTTCTTCCTGTTTTCGCTTTTCCATCCAAGCAGTTTGAATTAATAAATTGCTATAAACTTTGGCGTGAGATTCGTCGGTCATCAGCGCACACACCGCATCATTCACGGAACAATCTGCATTTTATTTCATTTATTAATACATTACACAATTATTATTATGGCTACTTTAATAGAATTTACCTGTTGGTTGAACGCTATCGAAATCTTGCAAATGGGCTTTTAAAAGCCTTTCTCTTTCCAGCAGTTGTTGTGTTTCAGTATCGTCGTCTTCTTCATCGTCGGCTTCCAGGTTTTGCGCTCGACTTACATTGGCAAACAACTGAAATTCACCCAAAACATTTTTATTAATTCTCGCAATTTAATTTAAACTTGTGGAGGAATTAAGATAATGCGGAGCCCAGATTAATTACGTAGCTAGCTACTCAGCGGACGACTACAATACATGGTTATAATTATGTGTTACCTTATCGCGTTCACTTTTTAAGTCATTTACTTCTTTCTCCAAAACGGATACTATTTCTTTAAGTTGGTCAAAGTCATCGATTGAATAAATCGCTTCGACATCTGAAGCAGCTTGACTGATATCACCCATTTTCTAATCAACAATAATTATATTAATATTAACACAAAATAATTTAAATGTACAGTAGAATAAACATTACGCCATTCATTTATTTTTTCATTGTGGCGGGAAATAATTGACGAAAGAGGGCGCTAACAATTATTACTGAACAGTATTATTATAAACTAACTTAGTTTAATTATAATATTTAAAATATTAAAAATAGTTATTTTTAAAATAATTCTTAATTTTAAAAGAAAAGCAATTAATAATTATTATTAATTTACTTTTTCTCACCACGGAATTATATTCAAGAATGTGCGCATGCGCCGCACATGTTTGTTTGCGCGAAACGAATCAGCTGACCTCGCTATTGCGTCGTAATTATTATACTGAAATTTCACTTTGTACAGCTGTAAAAGTTGTTTTTAAATTTGAATTATTTATAAACTAAAAGAGTCTCGTTGAGAAATTCAAAAAGAATGAAACAATTAGAAAGGAGTCGTCAGAGTGCGCGTGAATGTCGAGCTAGGAAAAAATTGAGGTACAATGTTGACATTTAAAATATTATCATTATACCCTCGCAAATAATATTAATACAGTATTACTGTAATAATAAATGAAGGTATCAATATTTGGAGGAACTGGTTAATCACAGAGAACATTCTGTCATTCTTTTACGAAAAGAGTTGGAAGCTGTAAGTTCAGTTAAATTGTTTAACCTGTCATAGCCGAAATAAAATTTTAAAATTTAGTTTAAAGAGTGGTGCAGAGACGAAGCTTGTACAACCGACCATCCATTTAGTAAAATTAAAAAGGAGTTGGAAGAAGGAAAATACGGCAAATAATTATTATTGAGTCAAAGGAGCAAAAATTGAAATTATTGTAAAAAAAAAAAAGTGTAAAATCGATTCTAAAAGTCGTATTTAAAAATCTTAATAGGTTCGAAAATTAATTCTAACAAAAAAATATAATTTCGGATGCCAAAAAAAATCTTCAAAATATTTATACTTTCGTGTAGTTTATAAATAAGTTTATTCTGGTTAATTTGTAATCGCCAAAAATTTTAAATGTTGTTGCATCATCAAAAAGTGGTTTGAAAAATTTTCAAATTCTATCATTCGTACATTTTCGTGTTGTATTAATAATTAAATGAAAAGTATGAAAAAAATGTTTCTTGTTCAAATTACAATTCGGTGTGAATGTGTTTGTGAATGATTTCGTTGGGTTTTATAAACACTCCTTCTTGAACTTGCCAATAAGCGCCCGAAGAATCCGGTTGAGAAATTCCGTACACTTCCATCTGACCTGGAATGGGGTGGCCGAACGACTGTCCAGAAACGGATAAATACCTATCGACAAATAAATATATCATAAGAATTTCTTTAAAAATTAAAAGTGTGAATTATTTACATATGTGTGTCGATATGCTTAAACATCAATTCGGTATCTCGTCTCCATTTGTCTCCTTCGCACATCACCACCCAATGATCCCCGGTGTCTCCTTCGCCCTCTTTGCCGAAAGCGCTCACTTCTTGTCCTCGACTCAGAGGAGATGGAAATAAATGACTGTGGAGATTACGTTTGGTAACCAGATGCTCCAGACGGATTGAATCCCCGCATTTTATTGGTTCTCTAAAATTAATATTAGAACAATAATTATTATTATCTAATTCCATAAAATTCGAAATAATTTCACTGGAAACACATTAATTTCCGAGGGCGACATGAAATCGACTCATGAATTCTGCACCTAAAATTCCATAATGGTTTGGCTTTTTTGAGAGAGATATATAATTATAACATGACAGCTGTAAACCATAATTTCAGATTTCATAGTTTAAGGTAGGATTTTGGGTACCATAAACATTCGGAGACTTCTTTACTACGCTATCAAACTAACTCCTAACAATTGTATTCGGAACAGTCTGTGGAGTGCTCACTTGTTGGGTTTGATAACTATAATTTCTCGAAATTTCCGAATAGACAACTATTTTGCTTTTACTTTTCAATCATCAATCCGCTCATTGACGATTGTTCAATAATAATAGCGAAATTGTGGATGTGCGTTCCCACAATAATTATTTAAGTGTTTATGAAGGCGCGTTGTCTGTCAAGGAGCACTACCGGTAGCTAGTTATAAAACTAATAAATAACGACCAGTATAATGAATTATTAATACCAACGCCTGAAAAATAATTTTGCCAGCGTAGTAATTTCTATAAATTTACCCTCTTTGGCAAGGTTTTCCTGTAATGCCTTTGACAACCCAGTGACTGTTAACGTCGTCCGTCTCTTCGATTGTTGTTACCGACTTAAAAAAAAACACATTTTATCATTATAATAATACTGTAAATGGGGAATGATTATACCTGCTGCCCACTCCCGGACCCATACTGAACTTCGTGAGAATGTAAACGTCCTTTGGTACCGCTACTTTTTAATTTGATGACGGAACCGCACGTGACAAAATCAAAGCGGAATCCTATTCGAATATACCAATGGAGAATTCAAAAAATTAAAGACACGTCATGTTAAACTTTCAACTCACGAAACAACTTCCCCTCAAAGACTCACCTTCTGTGGAGAAAATTATTTGTAAAAGGAAAATACAATAGATAAATAAATTCATATTGACTAATTATTTGTTAAATATTACGCCAAATCTATGATTTTTTTGTTTTTAAATAAAATGGAAAAATCTCCGATGCATCACACGTTCTTACGAGAAGACTCCTACCGATCCTCAATGTCGTCTGCTATTAGTTTAAGCTCAAATCTCACTACACAATACAAACTCCACGAATTTAATATTAATTAATAAAGTAGTCCAACAATAAAAAAAAACGTATTTATAAACAAAATTAAAAACAATAATTTATCAATAATTAAACAAATTATTTTGTTAAAAATTATATTATTTTTGCTTCTCAAATAACACCTTCTTTGTTCTAGTGTTTCCATTGCTTAAGCGGTAACCAAGAGCAACGGCGTGGACACCTTGTCCCCTGGGTATTGATAACATTAAACGCGCTTTTTGAACGCCGCCTACCTATTCCGTAATGTATACCTTGTAATGCTATTCCTTCAAATACGTTACGGCATTAGACAGCTGCGTTAAAAAAGTAAGTCTACGTCATTAACACCTGAAAAGTTGACTTTTTTTGGAGTGCCAATAGTGAAGGTGAGTTTTGACCATACAGTATTGACGTTTTGAACTAGTTTTAATTCTCTACCGGGTAGGCTGGGTAGCGATAATTAAAAAAAAACTTGTTAAAAGTTATTAAGAACGGATGTTGGAGGGAGATTAGCCGATGACGTCCGTCGAAACTCATTAGGGAATCGAGTGGGACAATGTAAATATGTCAACGACCTTCTTAGGGTAACTTTTTTTTAAACAAATTATTATTTAAGTGTATAATTGGTCCGAATCAAGAGTTTGTTGGGCAAAAATCTAACAATTGAAAAATGTTTCTAAAGTGGGAGATCTAAAAGAGCGAGCGGATCTTCAACGCTCTTTGGCAGTGCGAGTCAAAGGTCAGCCGTTTCCTCCGCCAGCTGCAGCAACTACCATCCATTGCGCTCTGATTGCATCCAGGACCAGGGCAACGACAACATGGGGGATAATATTTTAAACGAAGAAAGGAAACCTATATTTCAAGGCTCCAGCGATATTCACCGAAGCAAATTTCAACAATGGATAGGTAAAAAGAAACAATTTATGTTTTCGTCTTGTTGTTGTTTTTTTTTTCATTACCATATGTGCACATCACTCGTTTCATTAGAGATGAAATTTCACACCTGGGTATCGCAATTTATATATATTTTTTTTAAATAGCAATAACTTTTAAATTTCAAATATTTCTACATTTAATCAAACTACTACATGCGATGTTTTTGTTGTACAGTAGTAAGTTTTTTTTTTTCTTTCTAATTTGAAATTTATTATAATGAAAACTCACAAGGAAAGTATTATTATTTTTGCATTTACCGGTATGTTACTTTATAAATTTTTATTTATGAATTAAAGTAGCGTGGTTTGAATGTAGAATTTCTAATAATAGCATAAAAATAATATAATCTTATGTATTTTCTTGAGAAAAAAAAAAAAAGGTCTCCTTTAATATGTTTGCTACAAAATGTCAAAGGTGATCCATTTTTGAACTTTTGGGTTTTGTTGATAAAATGATGAATAGGAAAATGTAAAAATAAATATTTTTTTTTTTTTTTCCTCTTATCAACAATTTATTAGCTTTAAGAATAATCACTTCCGTATTTTATCAAAAACAATAATTCAATAAATTTCTCCTTAAGATTATTATTTATTAAAGTTTGTTGAACATTTTGTAATAAATCTCCATTCCATTTAAAACAAAAATAATAATAATAACTGTCATATTCAATGAAAAAGTTTCACTGAAAGTAATAATAATTATTAATTTAACATAGTTACACTGCATTAATTATTATTAATAATTATGTTTGTCGTCTCTAAATTTACTGGTACTTCAACAGAAAAAAGTGAAACAGTGGAACCTTATTTTTATTATAATTATGATTTGTCCGAGTTTTCGTATATCCCAAGTAGGCAGCTGACTCCACCAATTGAGGTTTTTACTGTAGTTTAAAATCAATTAATTTTTTTTTTTCGAGTAACACCATTGAACACACTTTTCAGTTTCAAAAATATGATTTCTTAAAACTGTATCGTTTTAGGACATTATACTGTACGTAGTTATTATAATACTGATCTTAATAATTTTTTTTTAGATCGGATTCCTTCTCGGTACGTGTTCACCGTGCTGGGATTTTTCGGCATGATGAACGTGTACGCCATGAGAGTGAACTTGAGCGTGGCGATGGTGGCTATGGTCAACAACACAGCTTCTTCTTCGTCAGGAGCCTCTTCTTCCGAATGCCGAATTAATCCACCTTTAGCTAACTCCACCGCTGCTATCGACGTTGGTTCCTCGCACAAATATTATAAGCGCGAGGAGGGAAAACCAATCTCAAAAAAAACATTTTTTTTTCAATCTTGATTTCAGGGAGAATTTTCGTGGGATGAGCGAACGCAAGGAGTGATCTTAGGATCTTTCTTCTGGGGTTACATCGTCACCCAACTACCCGGAGGTCGCATAGCCGAGAGATTCAGCGGCAAATGGTTATACGGTCTGGGTGTGCTTTGCACGGCTATTTTTACGCTCTTAACTCCAATGGCGGCCAGAGCCGGGACCGGCTATTTAATCGCCGCCAGAATTCTCGAAGGATTAGGAGAAGTACACTTTACTAGAATAAATTGAAGGAGTTTGGTATTCAAAATCAGACATTAATCTAGTTCTCTGTTTGCAATGCTCAAATTTTATTTTGGTTTAAAAGATGGAGTTGGATGTTTTTCAAATTCAGTAGTTTTCAATCGAAGTTGCACTTTTAACTGGCAATTTTCTAACCACTTTTAAAAACCACATAACGTAGAAACAGAAAGATAGCTCAAAAATAAAATGAAAATGTCCGACTTTGAAACCAAACTCATAAAACATTTCTTTCGCATTTACAAATTAATTTTTTTTATTTTTCGTTTAAAAATAATTAAGGGTGTGACATTTCCAGCGATGCACGTTATGCTTTCCAGATGGTGCTTACCTTACGAACGGAGCAAATTATCAACATTCGTTTACACCGGTAAGGATTAATAACTGTATAATAATTGTGCTCCATTGAAAAATGCCTTGATTCTGTTTTATATTAAATTGCGTCGCAGGCGCTCAAGTTGGAACCGTTATAGCGATGCCTATTACAGGAATTCTTTGCGAGACAGATAATAATCGTGGATGGCCGAACGTTTTCTACTTTTTTGGTAATAGAAATGGAATTTTTTTTTTTCTCTTAAAAAAAAACACACATTACAGTAAAAATATCTAGACTAAAATGGCTAGAAAGTTTCATAAATTATAATGTTTTTACTGTAGTATAAAATGTTAAAATGACTGTTTTTCTGTAGGCTGTTGCGGCGTCGTTTGGTTCGTCTTTTGGGCTTTCTTCGCCTACGACAGTCCCGTAAAACACCCGCGAATTTCCGAAGAGGAAAAGAGCTATTTCGTTGAAACTTTTGGAATTCACGGATACAGCCAAACCTCAATGGTTTCAAAATTTAATATTATTAAAATCAAATTTCTCCGGAATTAAATTATACGTTTTTAGAAAGATGTATTTCCTTGGAAGCAAGTCTTTTTCTCGTCCGCCGTTTGGGCGATCGTGATAGCTCATTTCGGACAAAATTGGGGATTTTATATGCTATTAACCGAAATGCCAACCTACATGAAAAATATTCTTCATTACGACGTTAAAAAAGTAATTTCCAAACTTTTTTACTTTTAGCGTGGTTCAATTTTTTTTTTCACGAGAAATGTTATTATTTTGTTAACAGAATAGTTTCCTATCAGCTCTTCCTTATTTGGGTATGTGGATCTTCGGTCTGGTGTGCAGCTTTCTAGCCGATCACTTGCGAAGTACGGGTATCGCGAGTACAACAACCGTGAGAAAAGTGGCGAATTTTATCGGTACGTATTTATATCGTGATCCATTAAATCGACTACACTGTTATAATATTATTGCGTTGATTAATTCAAAAAACGTCTTCAATAGGTGTGGTAGGTCCGGCAGCTGGTTTAATCGGAATCACTTTAATCGGTTGCAGCGAAGTTTGGAACTTGTTCTTCCTGGTCTTAGCCGTCACGCTCAACGGAGCCGTGTACGCCGGCTTTCAATGCAATCATATCGATATAGCCCCGAAATTTGCAGGTTGAATCCATAATTTTATAAGTTTAAAGCCTCACGAGAATAATAATTATTTTCTTCGAAATTTTCAAAGGAACTTTAATCGGAATTTCGAATAGTGTGGCGACAATTCCCGGAATCGCCGCTCCCTACGTCGTGGGCATTCTTACCGAAAATCAGGTTCTTAATCATTATTCCCAAGAATTATCATTTCAGCAATAATTACCGAAATGTAATTTTTTTTTTTCAGCAAACTTTGCATCAGTGGTACATTATCTTTTACATCGCCGCAGCCATTTATACGTTCGTGGGTTTGTTTTTCGTGGTTTTCAGTTCCGGAGAAGAACAACTGTGGTATAAACTGAGCACCGATGACGAAGAACGATTTCTTACCGATTCCGGAGCTCTTCATTCCGATAAAGACGAATGAAGTTTACGATTATTGGAAGAATTTTCTCAGGGTTAAATATAATTATATATAAGATAATTTTCCGACATACTGTAATTATTATATCTCTGATCCTGTTTTAAAAGTTGTGCGTTGTGTAAACGCCGATCTCTCTTTAAACGTGCCATTCCTCTTTACATTCCATTATAATTCTAATTGAAGGGACGCTTGTTGCAGCAATGAGCAGATAACTCTCGTTTCCTGAAATCTTTCTGGCCTTGGTTTTGCACCAAAAACAAGGCTCTTAATTTGAAATTTTTTGGTCTCTTAATTTCAAAAAGTGAAAAAATGGAGTTACCCGCTGTTTGCTTTTATTTGCTCTTCAACTATTGTTTGCTACTCGTATTTACAAAAATTTACGTGATGAAAATAATTTATTTCTTCAACGTTATTTCTGTACAGTGAAAACATTCTAAAACCTAATTGTTGTAAAAAAAAAAAAAATTTAAGTACGGCGTTATAACAATAATTATTATTATTATTAATAGGAAAAGATGAAGAAGGTAAATCGATGACGTTTACGATTGGTCCATTTTGTAAGACACTCGCGATTGCGCTATAATTATGCATTACAATGCATGCATTTCGAAAAAATGTATTTTATGTACATTTATGGATATTATTGTTGTTAATAAACATGATTTAATGTTTCTAATTAATTGTAATTTTAACTTTTTTAAATATTTAACATATTCTTAATACAGTGTACATGTAATTTGAAGTGCTTTAAAAAATTATTTTCAAAACTTTTTTAACACATACCGAAATGATTGAAATGAAGTCCGCTCCAAAACAGTGTAATTTGGATCCTCAATTTCAAATTGTCAACAGTTTCAAGTCCAATAAATCGTGACGCAAAAAAAGAGACGATTCTGTTCTGTAGTAATAAAATAATAAATTTAATTAATATCGGTATACAATATTATTATTTTTTTTTTTTTACATTTTCATAGAAATTTGAATATACAGCCGTGCGTAACAAGACACAGCATTCCCCACCCCTTCTTTACTGGGGAAAAAAATTAGTTTTTTTAAGAAAAAAAAGTACGCAAATAAGAAAATAAAATTATATAATTAAAAAAATTCAAAAGTCAAAAAAAAAAAAAAATGTAAACTACTCAATAATTTTTTAATTTAACTAAAATAATAAACTTTCTAAAATTATGTTGGCGCCCTATTATTCCCATGATGACATTATAATCTCTACTTCCATTTAATTTATATTTGCATAATAAAAATATTATGGAAATACAATAGTTTAAATATGGCTTCTATAAAGTTATATCGACTATTTTTATCCAAAAACAAATAATTTACATACAGTAGGCTAATTATTTTAAGTAAGTTCTACTGCAATAAGTAATAACATGCGCAGAAGATGTTTTATTCGCTCAAATATAAGGTATCATGTACCATAACTTATTTACATTAAATGGAAAAAAAAAAAATGCTTGCTTTTTGATCTCAATTTTAACAATTATTATGATGGTTATCTAATATATTCTACAAGGTGAACGAAAAAAAAAAAACGAACTACTCAAATTATTATAGAGACCTAAAAAAAATTTTTTTTATGAACTAATTATTATGAGCTGTACCAGTTTAAAATTGACGTCAAAGTTTTGTAAATAGACATAGGATGAACTTGATCAAAATTATTACATGCAGCATAATTGCAACATATGTAGGCTATTGCGGTCAAAGGCAGAGAGAATCGGTATGGCCATCAATTTTTAAGAAATTAATAACCGATTTATTTGCCTTATCCAACGGTAAACTTATAGATAACAATAATTGTAAAAATTTGCATAAAAATAACTTAGTATAAATAAAAATAAAATTTATCATTTATTGTCGGGAATTTCTCCGAATAATATTTTCAAGTATCTCGTTGTTAATGTTTATTATAATATGGAAGCGTTGCATACGATGATGCATGATAGATACATATTATAGGGCGTGACCAAACAAACACCGAAAAAGTTATTAGTCGTCGCTGACCTTTTCTATTTAACAGCTAGAGGAGCTAGCGACGACTACGACGACGAAATGATATTAGAAGAGCTGTGCAAATTTAGATTAAGAATCAATCGCCGACTAATCTAGGACGTCAATATTTAAAAATGTATCATCCGCAGCTTACAATATAATAATACCTATATACCCCTTAAATAGCATTCGAAGAGCATATCCGTCTCGAGATCGTGTATTCCTTAGGGAAGATGAAGACGATCGAATGCGTGGGAAACGAGAAACAAGGCAATTGTACGTCTCCTATAATATAGGCTTATACACACGGTGAACCGGAAAAAACCCAGACCACTTGATTTCACTTTAATTTGCATTTCATTCGAATCAGTTTAACAGAAAAATCTTCAATTCAATTGATTATGAATTGTATTTTTATCGATGATTTTATTGGTTAATTTAGGCTATTGATTTCAATTCACGCCAGCATCTTTTCCAAATTACTTTGCAATATAATTATGATGTCAGTTTTTTAAAAGCTCATAATTATAGGTACCGCAAAAAAAAATATTAAATTAATTTCACAGCGCATTGGATTAAATGTGCAATAATATTATTTTGTTTACATTATTTTATATCTCTCGTGAATGTAATATAGTTATAAGTTCGTTTTTTTCCCGTCCACCGTATGACTTACGAGTACATGCGCATGACTTTTGCTAGCTATTAATGACGTTGTCGATATATTATTACGTTATTTTATTCAAAGGAATTTTATTCGACACAAATAATTATTTATTTAAAGCCATTTAGTTCCAACTGCATACTTCCAACTTCAAATTATGCTTTAAGTTTACTGCAGTCATTTCAAGTTAGATCTTTATAAAAATATTATAAACAGTACTGACGAAAAGAAATTTGAAACGGATGACTGAAACTATTCATTTTGGAACTTACAATAATTATTTAAAACTTGGCAATTGCAAAAAATTACATCCAGTTCGTCTCATGCAGCTGTATCTTACATTTGTACCCGTCTTCAATATTCAGGATTCAAATTAAGACAAATAGAACAATTAAATGTTAAAAAAGTGATTAAAGTGCAGTTTTTCCATGTGTCATTCAAATATTTACATTATTAAAGAGGGATTTAAATTTAATACTAACTCAGTCAATTGGGTGCACTTTTTTTTACCTACACCCTGTATAGTATGTCGTTGTTTAAGGAACAACAAAAATCTCATTTTTACTCTCAATTTTAATTGCAAAACCCATAAATTTCCTCGTTAAAACTTTTTTTTTTTCCAAGCTACTATTATAATATTCTAAAAACAATCTATTTGTGTCGAATATTTATTTTTAATACCTAAAAATTCTTTAAAAATAATAAAATTCTAATATAAAATGATTATAAGATGGGAGGTGACGTGATTGCTTTTCGGCGCAAATTAAACTTTATTTCTTCGCTTTTTTATAATCCAATTATAATATTATAACGGAGATAAAAATAGAAACGCATCATTTTCCATTCAATTTCTTCACGACGCATTATTACCTGGCCATTATCTAATTTTAACCAACGCTTTATAATAATAATTATAATAATTTTCCCTTTCAGACGACTGTACACGCGACTATTATTGTCTTATTTGGGCCATATTATGGTCCGGCGATCGAGATACGGAAGATACACATCCTGCGGTTCATTGTTTTTTCAAAATATTAGATTGAAAGCCCAGGTGTAGGCCATCTACAGTAGTACCCCGCGTATAACGAGGGATTAATGAATATACATAAGGAAAAAGATGGCGGGTTGATTGGGTTTTATTTGGATGAATTTGGTATAGAAGAAACCCAAAAAAAAAAAAACCCCGGTTAGTTTTTCCAATAAATCGCGTTTATCGTTTCTCCCCCACCCACCACACCTCTCCTTTTCTAAAAATATAAATATATATTTCCGGAGTTAACCCTTGCCGCACCGAAATTAATGAAGACCCACACGGCGTGATCCCTATTGACGTCACACAGAGGTCCTCCCCCCCCGGGCGGCGCTTTCTTCATTAAGCGACCTCCTTTAGTTTATGATAATCAAATCAAACCACAACCACAATGGAGGAGGGGGAGACCCACTGCTTTATTAAAATATCGTTGAGACGGAAGATGTGTCACGTAATAGCAGCAGCACGCGCAACAACAAGAGAAAAAAAAAACCACGCGCGACTACATTGGAGTATTACGGTAGTTCTCAGTTGGAAATCAGCGTCGATACCATTTAACCTTAAAGCAAAACATTACGGTACTATTATGCTAATCTTTCTCTGGCTTTCTTTATTTATTGTGTTGGGTTAAAGGGGCTAAAAAAAAAAATACAAAAACTTTCGTCCAAAATATAAAGGTTTATTTACAATATTATGGAGGCCCCGGGCCCAGTTCCAAAGTGATCTTACTGGAAGTCCATTAATTAGGCTATATTAATTAACCCATTTTATAGAATGTAACGAGGGATGATATCGCTTATAAAGATCGTTTAATAATAATTATTTGTTTCAATGGCTGGGTATTTCCAAAGGAAAATAGTTTGATAGGACATTTAAAAAAAAATGTATTTGTCAGTGTTATTTAGATTTAAATCGAACACGTGTCCTGATCATCATCAGCCATAGAGTAGAATTATTTAACGTTGTGTTGTTATTATTATCTACGCTTTCTTTTTCCTTCTTCCTTTTACCAGTATAATACGCAATCTTCTTTTTTTTTTTTTTTTTTTTTTTCAGATGAAATTCCGCGTTTACGTGCGAATTGAGTTTCGTTCAAATAATAGCCTTACATAAGAAACACCGCAATTTGTGTGAAAAACAGCAGCCACAGTCAATGTCCCTCTCACCCAAACACACACACACACACGCACCATTCCACTATCCCCACATGTGACGCGTAAATTCCATCCTCTCTTCTGATCTCAAACGAATAAAAATAAAAATAAAAATTAATTTTTCCACGGTTAATGTTATGTTTATACAAATAGAATTGTTGTTATAAAGAAGAAGAAAATACTGGATGTGTTTTTGCCCTTTTTTAATTTATTTATTTATTCATTTGAAATAATAGTGCTGTATTTTGAAAATACTGTATTATAAAAATAATGTTTTTGAATTATTATTATTATTATAGCGCTTTGGGTATATACCGGGTGTCTGAGAATGTACTTTCCAATTTCCGCCGCTTATTTTTTTTTTTTTTTAAAATAAAAAATTAGTAAAGATAAATTTTGTCATTTTACAAAAACTCATTACGTTTTTCTATTAAAAAAAAAAGTTTATTATGTTAATTCAATGAAAGTAGGCCTACATAAAAAAAAATAAATATAATTATAAAAATTCCATTTCTAAGGTTCCAGAACTGTTACTAAAAATAGGGGACAGGGTTTTCTTTTGTAATCATCTTCCTTGGGCATCTAAATGTGTACCGTACTTTAAAAAAGCGAGCATTAATTTTATTAAAACAGTCGCAATACTTTTATGCCACACCATGTATAACCTACAATGCATACGAGTTAATAACAAAATAACACTTTTCTTTTTCTTCTTTTTTTTTAAAAAAAGAAAAACAAGACAAAAGCAAAAACAGAAGAATGCAAATGCTTAAAATAAGATGGGTTTAATAGCGAAAGTAAACAATTATTATTCTTCACCCACCAAATTACATCACTTTTTAGCAGTTCAATCAATAGCAATTTATTTCAACGAGAAAGGGAGGGGGGAAAAAAAACAAAGTCTCTGTCAGTCCTCCTCCCAACCCCTCCAACCATCTCTCGATGTCACTCGCAGAATCGCAAAAGAAAAATTATATATATATATAAAATGAAATTAGCAGCATTGAAAAAAACACAACACTCGAATAAGAATAGAGCGTAGAATTATATCTGCTTTTCCGGAAGACATTTTAGCTTTGGAAACCTCGCAGCTGATTTGACTTTCAGCTACATTTTAACGCTTATACAAAGCGTCCCAGAATAATGTTTACACGCACTTTCGTTAAGGAAAAACCTATAATAATTAAAAGATTCTGCAATGCCTTCAGTCCTGCTTGTCCAGCAAGTCAAAAGTATGCGGATACATTATTCAAGCGCACTCTGTAATTCTCGGGACGCTCGAGACTATGCTGAATTTACGAGTTTCAGCAGCATGCGGAGGAGGAGGCTGCAGCAACAAGTGTTCGAGCTGAATAGTATAGAGAATCAGCTGCTGCATTAGTTTAAAAACGCAAAAAAAAAATTACATAACAATAAACGTTACATTAAAAGAAATTTAAAAATGAAACCCTGCTGTAACATATACTGTATGACAATTGTGTTTACCTTGAGATTCCCAAGCAACATCATTTTTTTTTTTAAAAAAAAAAAAAATCTTAAAATCATTAAAAAATTGAACCATTAAAAAAAAAAAAAAAAAAGCTGAATGAAAAGTTTGAAGTTTTCCTCCTCCAATTTCCGTCTGAGCATATTATCTTCCAACCAGTTTTTACAAGTCGTCGCCATGCAGCAGCAGTTGTTTACTTTTGCACCACAGTGACAGTGTTGTTATTCATGTACGGTAGTTCCATAATACGAGTATACTGCTGACGCACGCACAACACATTTCCATTCACAATCACACGTACACCATGCACGTGATTCCACATGTCTTTTTTTTTTTTTACCTGTCAACGCGCATTACACGCATTTCATGACACATTTTGGTCAGGAGGACTGTCCGAAAAATTACGCATCTCTTGCAAACAATTTTTTTTTTTCTTCCTTTTTTTTTTTAAAAAAAAAAATAAATAAATAAATAAAAATAACTTTGTATATGAATACACTCCCACCTCGCTTTCAATCTCAGATAATGTTCTCAAAATAAATATGTACACTGTGTTCGCAAAAAAAAAAAAAAACGTTGAATAGCGCACGTGTTAAATAAAACGTTGAGGCTGCATTAGCTAATGAAACAAACATTAAATGG
>JAQGAZ010002475.1:0-17559 GCA_034692225.1 Polydesmus complanatus
CGCCTATGTCCTCAGTCCCCCCCAAGAAGGCTCTTACCTTAACTTTAATCATTTCCCCCCCCCCCCCCCCTCCCTCTCTATTTCATCATTAAAGCCGCAAATTAACAAGGCAAAGAGATAAAGGAGAGGAGGAGGGGTTGAAAGAGAACAAAAAAAATCCACACGATCTCCACCTTACTATTTGTCATTTAATGATTTAAGTATGGGTATGAGAAGTGTATGGAGTTAGATTTTGGCGTCCACCGCCTGGGGGAGCTCCCACACGCACTTCTTCTTCTTCCTCCTCAACTCTCTCTCTCTAGCTCGCGTTCTACGACTATCCGGATGCGAGGATTTAGATAAAGATAAGGGTTTGTTGTAAAAGTGTACGACTCTGAGGTGGGTGTTGAGTGAAAGGAGTTTAAGGGAAGGGGTAGGGTGGAAGCAGGCTCACTTTAAGACATCCCTCGTGCGAAAAAAAACAGGTGGGATTAAATATCAGTCGCACTTAAAAAGGGATTTTTATTTATTATTTTTTTTTTTTGCGCCACTCGTTGTTCACACTTCATCAAAATAATTAGGAGGGGGATTTACAACTCCATTCACAGTTTGGGAGAGAAGCCTCAGAGGATTTACCGCAACAAGATTTTGACGTCCAAATGTTTAATTACACGAATACACTAGTGTGTAAATACTGCGTTGAATAATGATCGCGAAATTAATGAAGTCAGTAGGCCCCTATTTAGATTATAAAAGCTTAATACAGGGCTGGTCGTGATCCCGGTGAGGTAACGCGACCCAACATAATGAGAGTCGTAGAACTTCGCACCAATACATTGTAAACAAAAATAATAATCTGGAACCAATTGTATACTTTATGTTAACCGGTCATAGTCATTTAATTCATTATTATTATTATCCCTTGTTATTCGCAATTGATCGTTCGTTTTGTGGTGAGGCGCAGAAAAAGTAATGTTTTGCCTACTATCTACACGCTACTACCTAACATAATAATAATATGAAGATACATTTTTCAAAGATGTTCTGGAAAAGATGTGCCAAGAAATGAATCAATCAAAGCAGATTTTATAGCTGAGACTTTTAATTCAAGTTCCTCATCACAGGGTTTTAAGTTTTGCACGCAAAATCAGTTTCAAATGGAGTCTTGGAAATTACAAATAACGTTTGATAAAACTATTTCAACAGCTTTTTTTTTAGGAATAATTTTAAGTACAATAGTGGGTTACAATTTATTTATTGCTCGTTATATTAAACAGGCTGTTTAATTGTTTTAATTATTTTATTATTTTGTTGACAGTTGAGTTCCAAGAAACGCTACTCGCGCGCTTGCCGGTGTCTTAAGGCTCTTTCATTTTGAACGCTGCGCTTTTTGTTTAAAAATTATTTATAGTGAAGACGCGGTGCTACAAATATTTGTTTCACCTAAAGGCGCATCCACACGTGTTTTCGATAAATTTGGCAAAACTTGAAGTAAATTATCGCCGGTATTTTTTTTTTTTTTCTTCCATTCTTTTTTTTTTTTGGAGTTGGACAAACTTATTGTTTTCCTTTTACAATCGGCGAAGATGAAAGAAATGTACGAGTATAAATACTCGAGTTTTCCATTCAAAATGTAGCCCAGGATTCTACGATACTAGAGCATGAATCGGGTTAGGTATGAAAATATCTACGGTACTGAAAATTGTTTAAATCGTCAACAGATATCAACAGACAATGGTTTACACTGCCGTTTGCAAAATATCGGTTTGTCTCATTGTTCATCCACATTTTACAGATCAAACGTTACATAATGATAATTTCAGCAAAAGGTTACAATTTTCATGGTTAGGGAATTAATATAATGGGCATATTATTTTGATAAGTTACTTGATATTATTTTTTTTTTCATTTACTGGAATCCTAAATTCAATAAACTTTAATTTTTATTTCTCTATTTTTACTGGTACAGTATTAGGCTTTTTATATCTCCAAAATGTATTAGCCTATTACACTTCTGTTTTGAACAAATTCTGAGTGGGCGAGAGTTTTTTTGCGGAAAGGAAATGAAGTAAAGGGTTTTGCAGCAATAAAGAGAAGGGGGGGGGGGGGATCCCAATTATTTAATGAGGTCGGCTAATACATGTAATTTGATAAGTTAGTAATGAAGAATTTGATATTTAAGGCACCCCACGCGAGCTACCTTAAAATTAATTTTTTGGAACCGCTATCAATAAAAATATCCTACTTTGCTTAGGACCTTTTTCGATTAAGTGTACCGTACCGATAAAGTGTCAGTTAATTTATCAAGCGAATTGTTTGAATTATGAATTTATGAGGAACTGTGGAGAAGTAATTTGTAACTCTCGACAATGCGTTTTAATCACAGAACCAACTGTCACCAGTTTGGGTCCGTACGTGTCTCTCAGTCTACCGGTAAGGACCCATATGTTCCTTGTTTACTTTGATGAGCACACACACATACAAATTCTTCCTCGAACAGAAAAATACTATTCTATACTTTTTTTTTCTTTCTCTTTCTTCTCTTTGTATCGATTGTGACGTTTATACAGTCTATTGACATAGGATAGTTCGTGTAGCGTCGAGTATGCTCATCTTCCCAATATGGCGTCCCTGCAATGTTTGCTTCCATCATTTTTATTCCAACTTCCTACATTTATTTAAATTTGAAGGAATTATAAATCAAAGAGTTGCATCTGGCCAGTTTTTTTTTGTTATTATTATTATTATTACTCCGACTTACACACCGCATCATCATAGGACGGGGCAACAAAAGACATACAGATAAATCTTTCTTATTTATTCGATGACGTCACGCGGCCAAGACTTTTCATTGTACACAAAAGACAAATCTTGCGCTTATCTATACGGACAAACAATGCCTAAATTGCGAATTTTCTTCTCTTTTGTACACATAGAGTACTCTGGCAGTGTATTTGTTTCGACGGGGGGATATAATATGAATATGGGGGGGTTGCCATATGTATGGAAGGAAAACAAAAGCTTCGTGTTGTTCGTATGGAGAGATCGATGGCTAACGATATATAAATAAAGTATTATTATATGAGAATTTTCATATATTGAACGACGTGACTTTTATATACGAGGCCATTTTTTTTTTCTCTTTCTCTCTATCCTAACTCTCTCTTCAACATCTTTTCCCACTTCTACCTCGGCCCATGTATTATTTTTACGATTATGATTATATTTATAGAAAGCGATTTTTCTCGATGTATACGCTAGATCCGCGCCCTCTATTTGTCGCTTTCTCTCGCGCTTCAAAAGTTGACTCCGACGCAACCTCCATGTTGAAATAACTGGAATTCTTTTCCTCTATACAAAAATCCATCCAAATAAAAGTCCTCTCTCACCACTACCACCGACACTCGCGCGCGCCGCTCAATATGGACCTTTCTCCACCCACAGCCACACACACACACACTCATACATACCCTGGATTATTATTATGATTGCTTACGGTGGACGTGAGTGCGCGCGCAACGAGAAGGGTGGGGGTGGAGGGGGGAATGGTGGTGGTGGAAGAAAAGTGTGGAAAATGGCGTTTTTGGTGGCTGCACAACTAAACTAAAGCTATACACAATAAATAATAAGGCTGGTGGAATGTTTTAATATACATTCATAAGGCTCGCTATCTCACTCCTCGTTGTGACGTCATGAGGCGTGGAAGCGGGCGGATGGTTGGGGATTTTTGACAGGGAAATTGAAGGTGAGTGGGAGGGTTTATATAGAAAAGTTGGCTGTTTGCGCGTCAAACAATTTATAAAAATGCGTCGTCGTTATTATTATTATTACGCATGAAAAGTGAGTATATTATATGGATAGGAATGAGAGATATGAGTAGGTGGGTGGATGGAGTAGGGTCTCTCATTCTTTCAATATTTATAATCCGCAATATATTCACGCACGTGTCTATTGAGGAGATTCTTTATAAACAATCGAACGGAGAGACAGCTCTGATGACGTCAACACCTACATTTTTTTTTTATAGACTAGGAAATTGAATTATTTCTAGAAAATGGTTTCCCATTTTTCATTCCCTTCTGCCGAGATGAAGAAAATCTTTTAAAAACTTTTTTTTTTATATTGGGTATTATTATTATTATTAAATTGTTTTCAAAACTTAGAAATAGGAGCGTGCCTTTGCAATTTAATGAGACGTTTATTCCTTATAACCTTTTATTATGTCAAAACCTCCCTTATTCGCTAATCAAATTACAGTATAAAGCATGTTAAACATTTCTTTTACCTTTGTTTCCACCGGACTTTTGAAACAGGTTTCAATTATTTTGGCGTAAACGCAAATGGTTTGCCGTAACTAGATGGCTTTACTGCACACCTGTTTTCATCTAATCTCTTCTCACCAATAGTTTTGCCAATAAAACCCAACCTGATAATATTGTTGGAAAAAATGAGAAAAAAGGCTTTTTTTTTTTTGAAAATCAAAAAAGTGAAGTCACATCGTTGCAAGTTTTCAGTGGAAACACTTTTTCAAAAACCAGATTACTGCAAGTGATTTCAGTGAAGAGAGCCTTTATCAAACAGGTTCCATTAAAACCTGATTCGCGGTGGAAACATGGTATAAGGTGATACCGGCACTTTTTAATCATTTTTAATTTATTATTTACTATCAATTTATTTGCATTAATATGAATGAAAAATTACAGTATAATGCCTTATTACGAATAATGCTGTAGTGTGTGTTATTCGGATTATGTAAGGTTTTCAGTTGAATTTAAAGTTTCATTATCGGTTTATAAATTATTGCATACTTTTCAATATACAAAAACATATAAACTACGGTAATTCCAGAATTTAAATCTTCGAATTAAAAATAAACTGAATGAGAAAGTTTTAAGCGCATTATTTTTTAATGGTAAAAATAATTAATTTTTGACTGATTATACGAAGTAGAATTAACGATAACGGATGATGACTTAATTTTGACTGATTCGAACTTAAATGCAATTTGGAATCGTTGATAATTGAATTGTTCCCATCTGTATCATTCGACGGCGCCTCGCATTGCGCACAACGTTAATCGAGAGAAATGAAATTACATAAGATTCGTCGCCATTGCGCATGCGCGGGTAGACAGTTGGGGAGCACTTGAACTAGGAAGTAGAAAGCGTTCGCACTTGAAGAGGCCCTTTAAATATTTTTCCAGCCCTTTTTACAATTCGAGGATGGAAATTATTCTAAAGTTGTATTGATTTCGTTTCGGAAGAACTCACTCGCTCGCTTACAAAAGAAAAAGAGTATTTTTCAAGATGGCTGCCACTTTATACATTAGTGAATAAATATAGATGAAGAGGGATTTATACAAGTTTATACATATTGTGTGTATGTAAGCCCGTGATTATGCGCATTAAAAGGGCCTCGGGCAAAAACAAGGGTCCGTAAGAGAGAGAGAGAGAGCGAGTTTTTTTCCGAGCGGAAGTTGAGAGCGAACATTTGGTCCAACACTTATCATTCTGTTGCGTTTTACAACAACCCAGAGATTTGTCGTAATGGCCATTGCCCGCTCGAGGGGATTCGGTCGTCGTCGAACGAGGGGACAATGTAATTTCAAACTAACCGCTTTCTAATAGATGGCGATTGAGCAACATCCGCCCATTACAATACCCTCAAACTCCCTTAGTACTCTATTCGCTTCTACCCTCTGACTAGAAAACTCGTATTTATTAAATTAACTTTGGGACTTAATAAAATATTTTTGATATTCATTTCCCAACAAAAGAATTATTTATTTGGAAATTAAATCATTTTTGAAACTTAGCTAAATGTATAAGGGTTATTAAAACTGGGTTCTCCACATGATCCATTTTTATATCCCGTCATTAAATTGTTAGTTTATATTTTTTCAATAAAAATGTATGATTTCGCAGGATAAATGGTAACTTCTAGGGGTTTTTTTTAATATTCGTTACCGTAAGTTAAATTCGGTATCTTAAATACATTTCGAATATTTTGTTTTCCCATCCCACTGCATTGAATTCCATGTTATTATTATTATTAAAGCTACATTAGTTTAAAAACATTTGTCTAACGTAATCAAACATTTTTTCTACAAGATTCTTGATTTTTTTAAACTACAGTAGTTTTATTTGTTTTTAATAACTCAAAAATTTGATTTAATAAATAATACACCATAAATAAATATAAAATATGTATTTATCGTGCTCCAATTATTAAATGAGTTACAGTATTCACATAAATTAAACAAATAAATTATTTTTTTTTTCTGGTTAGTCGTTTAATTACACAAGAGGATTAAAGAAAACACGCAAAATTATTTTATATTTACGGTATCAAAAAAAAAAACCCCCCATTAAAAAAAATAATAATAATACCGGAAATAAAATAATAATAAAGAAAAATATCATAGATTCACTATAAATATATAAAAAAAAAATTTGTCTCGAAAATGTTAATTAAATTTAAACAAAAGGGACTGGGCTAATCAACATTTTAAATTGTGCATTTGCGTCATTAATTTTTCCCCAGCCCCATCATCAATTAATTATTACAATAATAAATTATTGATTACCCATACACGTATATACATTTTCTCAACCAAAACTCTTTTATTTTCTATTTGCAGATGTCGAAACGCGAGTAATTATTATGGAACAGAAAATGGCAAGCGGAATAACAACGTAACGTAAGTCAGTTTATAGAAATTTTTTTATTAATTGTTTTTTGGTGGAGAAAAAGGGAAAAATAATATTAGCGCCGGGATTTCTTTCTAACATCGACATTTATTTAGTTGCATTTGGCATCGCAATTTCGAGAATATTGATAAAAAAAAAAAAAAAAAAAAAAAAGATAAAAGAAAGAAAAAGATTTCTAAGAGTGGAGAAAGAGAATAAAAGATTGGGAGCGACGATTCGGTGGGTGTTTAGAAGAAGAAGGCAGGCGGGCAGGCAAAAGTTGTCTCGGAATAAATGATGGTATGAGGAGGAGGAGAAGGGAGAATGAGCTGCTGACAACAAAAAGAATTTTTATTGTTCCTCTCGTCTCTCTTTCGATTCAATCAAAATTTATATAGAAAACTTGATATATTTTGGCGAAGTTTGATCAATATTGGTCGAAAAATGGCGGCCTGAAAACATAGTTGTATACAAAAGAGAAGAAGAAAAAAAAAAAGTAATGCCGACTAGAAATTCGTGATTGGTTTTTCTCTGTTTTTCGGGGTAAAAGAAATCTTATTGGAGGATGTGATAAAAGTGTTAAATGTCTTTTGTTGGGTGGAGTAGGGTAGGGGAGGTGGTAACGAGACGACTGGGTGAAACATATGACGATTTATCTATACATCTTTTCTCTTCTCCGTTAGCATCGTTCTGACTGTTTCGAAATTAGATGCTGCGCGTCACCACCCTACTTTTTTTTTTCTCTCTCTCTCTTTCCACCTCCCACACGCGAATAAACTAGCTTTCCACACACGCACGCGCACGTACACACATTACTAATGAAATCTTTTGATTGGTCGCGTCGGGGTGTCACGTGATCACTTTTTATTCATCAGCGAATTGGTGTGAAAAAGAGAGGTGTCAAATAGACAGCGTGAAAAATAGGCTGCGAAAATGTGAGGTTATGCGGATGTGTTGGGAATTGAGGGGTGGGGTGGGGGGTAAAATGGTGGTTGGTGGGCGGATGGGGGGGGGGGGGATAATGATAAGGGGTGTTAGGGAATAGATTTCACGTGACTAACTCAATTTGAAGCGGGGAGAAGAGGCGCCCTCCTTTCCTCAAAATGACGTTTAGATAGATACTTTTGTATTGGATTCATCTCATGTAAATCAATTTGTAGAACGACACGTAAAAAAATGCTAGCAGACGATGGGATAATAGATAGACAGGTTTAATTAAGCGTAGAAACCGAGTTATTTACAGTGGAAAAAGGGGTGAAACGCGAACGAACAGCGCACATGCTCAGTTCACACTAGAAAGACGTATGTACAGAAGAAGAAAAAAAAGTTTTAAAGTAATCGATTATTTTATTTTATTATTGTTTTACTTTTTCTCGGAAATTTTTTGAGGCGCGTACAATGCCGAGCGCTAAAAAAAAAAATAATAATAAGGTTTTTTTGTTTGAAATCAAATTCGAGAATGTAAGTGTGCCGGGTAACTGTTTATTGTGTCAATGTATTTATGACGCAATTTTCAAAGGAAATTTTTGCGTTTCTGGAAGAAACACGGATTAAATTACGATTAATGTCAAATTTATTTAAATTCAAACTCTTAAATTTATAAATTTCCGACCTGTTTCTTCTATTGTGCAGAATAGGGCACGTTTTTTTTTTATTGGAGAATATTAACCGAATGAACTCCGTCTAATTTATTTAAAGCTAAATATTCTATACCGGTATATTTTTTTAATTTATTTAAAGAATTATTATCACAATGCAGTACTGTATAAAATACCTAAAAGGCTAAAAGCAATGGCAAAAATCTTTGCTGGAATTGATTGCTATTCAATTTTAGAGGCATGAAAGATATTATGATGAAACATTAAATTAATTTCGAAAAAGCCAGAATTTATCTAAATATTTAGCTCAATAATTTAAAGTTTAAAAAAATTCAAAATCACTGCATAAGAGAATATTAAAAAATTCAAAATCACAACAAATGAAGATATCAGCTAAAATTCTGAAAAACTAAAATTCTAAAATCCACAAACCCGAAAATAATTCAAAATACTGTATTGGAAGAAAAAAAATTCAAAATTTCAACTTAATTAAAATAACAGTACACACTCGTATACTGTGTGTGTAACAGTGTAATTATCGGTCATTTTCGTTTCGTTGTTAAAATTGCTAATGCGTAAAAGGAGTAATGAAAGATCTCGTATAAGAAGTCCATAAGTTTTATACACTCACTATAAATATTGTCTTTAGAAAGCCAAGTTTACCAAATTAAGATTCGCGGCTAATAGAGTATTTCTGCAAAAGGTGTACTGTGAGCTCAGTGATGGGTCAATAGAAGGCCTAACAGACCATAATGCGGCTCAGAATTACACTTTCAAAAAAAAATCGAATATACATTACTGAGTACCATTTTTTTCTCAATAAATTTCCTTTTTCTATTCGTGCATAAATGTGGGGCCCATATAAAAATCAACCTTTTACGAGTACTGCATGTTTATAAAATTAATAACAGTCTTTTGAAAACAGTATTTTATCAAAGGAAAACAAAGTGCCAATAGACGCAACTTGGAAAATACGAAGAGGTTGCGGAGCAGTCTTTAATGATAATTGAATAGAGACGCAACTTGGAAAAGCGTTCCACTTTCAAAATAATAATAGTCAAATCTAATTTAGCTAAGAAAGCAAAATAATATTCTAGACCTAATAAATTCTCACTAGTAATACTCGATTAGTTTGTTCATTTTGGGTGGTGCTAGTGTGTGGGAACTGCGCTTAATTTGTACGTGATGTTTGAGTACGCCGTCTTAAACACAATGTACTTTTACTTCTTTTTTTTTTTTTTCTTTCTTTTTTTTTTTTTTTATTCTTCTTTTTCTTTTGGTGTTTGATTTGGATGTTGCGCGTGATGACGAAGAAGATGAAAAGAGGATGCTGAAGAGATTTTTGTGGTAGAGTTTTCCACTGAGCTAAACATCCTCATCTCATCATCCTCATCATCATCAACAGCATCAGCAGTAGCATCAAGATGAAAAGCAAGAAGAAGCTGAAGCACGATGATTACGGTTTCTATAGCCACCCACTATCTCTACTCCGACTGCCAACCACCCACTTCGAATTTATTTACTTCTTTGATGAGCTGACAAACAGTTTAATTTTCTGCTTTCTGCTAACGAAGCGACTCATTTCCTCCCCTCCCCCCCTCCGCCTTTATTCTCTCTCGCGCTCTCTCCGTCTCTCACTTAAAGATCAGTCTCACAACAGCACAGTTTCCATGACACTCCAACTTTAATTGAATTAGTTTGACGTGATAATATTTTTAAAATAAATTTTCGTGATAATTGTGTTTGAACACTAAGAAGCTTAGATTTTGCACGTTTTTAATTATTATTATTTGATCGGTTTTAAGATAAATAAAAAACGTGGGATTTTTTTTTTTTTTTTTGGTTTTTTGCTCGTCCTCGACCGTATTAGTTGACATGTTTCTCATTATTAAAGTGGGATGATAAGCCTAGAAAATATATTTCTTTTAACCACTCGGTCGGTAAAAAAAAAAAAAATTAGCGAATTTTGTTGTAAACACGTGCATTTGAGGAGCATCGTTGCGCCTCCACCCGGCGAATATCATCATCAATCATGTTGGTGAAAGTCGGGAAAGTATAAAAAAAAAAATTTTATAAATAAAGATTTTGACAAGGAAATCTAAATGACAAGATTTTTAAGGAGGCAAATGTGACCAGGGTGGTTTATGAAGGTGGGAAGAAAGTATAAAGTGGATGAGAGAAGGAAAAGAAAAAAAAAAGCGAGAAAAAGCCACATCCGTTCAGTATTAATTCATCATCATCAACGAGAATATTTTTTTTCCGTTCCTCATTTTCTTTTTAAAAAAAAATACAGTATAATAATTTTCGACTGCATCTCGTTAGGCTTTGAAACTGACAGCAAAATGAACGTGTGATCTACCGTAGGTGCTTAACTAAATATTATTCAAACAAATTTTTTTTAAATAAAGGTCAAATGTAACGACGAAAATCACTCGAGGTTTAAACAAGAGGAACGAGTATAATAATTACTGTACATGTATAGGATATCCTAACATCCCAAAAAGCAACAACAAAAAGATGTTCCCTCTTAGGTTTAGCATTATTAATTCAAAATTAAGTTTTACTGTAGGCTTATTTATAACTATGGTTTTCTTGCTAAATGCGCGCGTGCAGGGTGAAATGACCAAATTCTGAATACATTGTACTGTACATGTAGGCTACATTTCTTAGATCATTAATACCGGTAGTAAAAAGTAGTTACTGTTATAATCTTGGATCAAAATAGTTGTAGCCTCAATAGTATTTATTTCTCTTGTTAAAGTAAATGACGCTTTATTTCGATTCGTCGTGAAATATACGAGTTTTCTAGCATTTGAACTTGAAGCTGTGTTTAAAGTTAAACATTAAAATCAAAAAAGTATATTTAAAAATAGGCCTTAAATATTGAAATTTTAAAATGCGTTGTGTAACAATTTGTTGTTTGTGACGTCGTTGTGTATGGAAACATTATTCGTTTCAAATTTGATACGCAAAGGCGGAATAAAGGAGTTGGAACAGCTGTAACCATTTGGCAACAGGCATGAATGGGCTGCAGGAACGAATGTGGGTGGTGGCCAGCAAAAATGGCGTTTCCCCCCCCCCCCCTCTCAACTCATCTAGTATGATAGATTTTGGTTTTTAGGCATTTTTTGTTCTTTGAAAAATGCGCGAGAAGGGAGAAATTTGTGGAGCCAAACTGTTTAGGCTATCGCTTTTAAGCCGCAAACAATTTGTTTCGTTGTTGACGACGATCGGGAATCAAGTTCAAAAACTGTATTTTTGGCTTTTTTTATTTTCAAGCTTCGGTCGACACGCGAAAATTAGATAAACATTTTCATCCTCCAGCTTGAAAGTTTGCTTAACAATAAAACAACTTTCCCGTTTGGAAGACGAGCAGAGCCAATTTTCCACTAAAATGAGGAGTTGGGTTGCTCCACGAGACTGTGAAGGATGAGGAGGAGGAGCGTATTTGACGCCAAAAGATAAGACCAACAACACTAAATAGACATGAAGTATTTATGTAAAAATATCGGGATACGGAATGGGTGAATGGGATAATGTTATGGCGGAAGGGAGGGGGGGGGGGAAGAACGATTCTGTTCAGTCTTCAGCGATCCGGATTGATCATAAAATGACAAGCACAAATAAACATTCCTTCTTTCTTTTTTTAATTTTTCTTTTTAAAAACTTTTATATCTGCGAGGATAGGCTACAACATCGTTTTTTTATATTATTAAAATAAAAATATTCCCGCCGATAATAAAAATAAGATATCCAAATTTTGATTAACCCCGAAATTAAAATCTTTTATTAATTATTAATTTTTTGAGTTTTGGGGAGTTTGTAATCTTGGATTTTTACCCGTTCAGGATTTTGAGCTCGGTTACACAAAAAAAAAATTATGTAAACAATGATAATTGGAATTCTACTGTATTGTACGAGTACAGGCAGTTTAATTAGTTTAAAAGTTTTACGGGTTCCAATGCAATAAATAATAATTATTATTAGCCTGTAAAGTTAATGAATTGGCATTGTAGTTTCGGTATAATAAAATTATTAAGATACAGTAGAACTTTGGTTATTTAACAAAATCGAAGCGGATATTTGAATCTGCAGTACATGTACTTGTACTTAAAATGACCATATCTTAAATTGCAAAAACTTTGATTAGCTACATAAAATATTTTTGAAGATACCGGTATGTTCAAGTAGAGAGCCTAGGATTTAGATTTTCCTATAACAAAACAACTGACAGAAACTGACGGTAAAATCAGTACAGTAATGGAAATCATGATTCGATTGTATGAAGAATAATTACTCTGTATAACTATGAGAAATAGTTCTCCATCATGGCTTTATTTAATAAATTTCAAAAAAATCTAGACTTCCAGAAATATTTGGAAACTAACGGGCCTTAATTAATTTTGAAGAAATAATAATTATACCGGGTAGTATGTATTTGCGGTAACTTTGAAAGTATAAATTTAATCTAATCTAAATATTAAATTACAGTCTATTATTATCAAAAAACGTTAAAACTAATAATTTCAAATATTTTTAACTATTTAATAACCCCATAACGGCAATATAAAAGAACCAATAAAAATGTCAAAGGCACCGTATTACTGCATAACGGTATTGAATATGTGATGATTAGATAAGTTTTATCACAAATATTATTGTGAAATAATATTGTTAAAATTTCATAGAAATTCAAATAAATTACATCATAATTGGATATTTATGGTGATTAGAAATTTTAATAGGCTGCAGGTTTTTTTGTTAACTTTTGAAAATAAAAGTCATAATATACAAATACAAGTACCGGTAAAATGTATGAAACTAAAAATAAAACGTGCTTTCGGTATTATCCTAATAATAATTACAGCATTACGAAACTGCTATTAACAAAATTGTATTTTGCTAAGGAAAGCAATCGAATGGTTATGAGGTGCAGGTTACAATTTGCAGCCACACCGTAAAAATAAAATGTGAGGCGCGAGAAAATGTATAAGAAATAAAAAGAAAACAGCCATAAAATGTTTTGACGGTTTGCATAAGCGTTTCATAATCGTAAATCTTGATTACATTATAAAATCGCTGACATTTTACATCATTTCCAATGTATTGCTGTAAGAGTGTTTTTGCTTTTTCAATATATTATTTATTTACATTTCGACTAGTTTATTTTTTAAGTTTCATGTGATATGTTATGATCGGCTAATAATCACTGCATATATTTATTTATCTAACGCATGTTCCTTAACAATTATAAAGTTGGAATCGAACGACGAGTAATAAAAAAAAAAGTAGTTGGTTTCGAATAATAATAATAAAAAATTATTTATTTATATTAAGGGAGGGAGAAAAAAAAATCATCAAACTCACGTCTTGACTTTAAGTCTCTTCACCTAATTTTAAAAATTTTATTGCGAATCTAAATTGCGATTTCAATTTTCAGAGCATTTTTTCAGAACCTCGATTTAACGTCTTCGAAATACTTCCGGTTAAATTTAATTACCGATATGAGAAAGTTAAATTTGTTTTAAAAAATAAAAGTATTGTGTGCAAGTTTCACTCGCATTACAATAATAATTGTTTTTAAAACATTCAAATTGAAACGTATATTCGATTCTATTTTCGGTTTCATTAAGCAATTCATTTTTGCTTCTGATTTGTGTAAATATTTATTATTTTTAATGTATTATTTTAATTTCCTTTCCAGATAAATTTAAATTTTTATTTTATTTTTTTTTTTGAAATCATTAAAGCTAAACAATTTTTTTTTTTATGAAAATATCAACACAAATAAAATGTTTGATTGTTTTGCATCTGTTTTTTAATTTTTTAAATTCGACGGTTTGTTTATCCTGATTTTTGTTTTGTTTTGTGTAATATAAAAACGTAAAATCGGAGTTTAACGATGAGCCCGAAAACGTAAAAACCGAAGAAAGACGAAAATTTGGAGTCAAGTACAGTGTATATGACTAGTTGGTTGGGTATATTGCGGAAAGTATAAAAACAGATTTGTTGAGACCCCCGTGAATAATTTTATAACCAAACGATTTTAACAGATATTGTTTTTGTTGGATTTGAGCGCTTTTTCTTCGCACATTCAAACGCGCCATCCCCTTGTCACAGACGCACGTACAGTGTAGAACCAACCGAGAAAAGTTCTAACACATCACTTCTACCCCCCTCCCGTCCATCTCGCTCTCTCGTCCCCGCACTCTTCTTAATCCCGAGCAAGAAAAAAAAAAATGCACATTAAAAGAAAAACGCCGACGCATCTGCAAATTTAAATGGATGATAAATATACAATTATGTTTGTTATGTATATGGCGGGGGTGGTGATAGGGGAGTAGAGGAAGAGGGGGGGGGGGGGGGAGAGATGAAATTGAACGTTTCACCAAATGGCCAGTTGTTGTAGTCTGTGTGATGTGATATAGGAAAAGCAGGGGAATAAGTTTGGTTAGGAGAATGCGACCCCCCACGTACTAACACCTAGAAAAACAACTGTAATTGTGTTTACGCGATAAAATGGGAAGATCACAATAAAAAAACATTAACGAATTTGAGATATAAACTGTGAATGAAGAGGTAATAAATTAAGATGAAGTTTTCTTACCTTGAGACGGATGACATTCATAGTTTGACCGGAACTGTTGACCACAGATTTGTCCCACAGCAACTTTTGGAGAATTTTTTCGAAATTATTCATCGAAATTACGTCTTCCGTTTCAATAGTAACTGTCTTCACATCCTTAGAAAACAACAAAAAAAATAAATGATTATTTAGAACGGGGAGGAGAAATGATTTGGAATTACAGTGATTAAGTTTATGTTTATTCGAGAATTTGATTTGCGCAATTATTGTCCGAAAAGCCCCTCGCGTACTGGAAGCTCGCGCAAATTGAAATAGAGGAAAATAACATTAAAAGCGATAAATACGAGTTAGTTCGTATTTCGTATAAGAAATACAATAATAATTATGAACAAAATTCGCTTCTTTAGAATGTGCTGGTTTTATAAATTCAAAAGTTACGTTCAAAAAAAGTATAACCTCGTAAGCATAGTAGGCTAATTATAACCGTAAAACTTTTGGATTCTGAAACGCACCTTTTACAGCGTTTTAATAAGGAAGGGGGAACGTCTTGGACTCCAAGCGTTGTCTATTTTATTTCCATGTCATAGACGGCATGAGTTTGACCATTTTTCATATTCTGGAGCTCACTCAAAGGGTTTGAAAGTAAAGGGTGCGTCTTAAAATACATGGTGTCTTAGAATCCAAATTTTACCGTATCATAAAACTACAGTAATATCGGTATTACGAAATCTACTGTTAGTTGAAAATCTGCAATATGCAATTGAATTAAAGTGATCGGAACCCATTTCCACAATGGAAGACAATATAGGAAACCACTCTGATAAAATATCAAAAAGTCTCTAAAGGAAATATGTTTATTTCAAATAGTTATTAAGTACAGCAAATAGGATGTTTTTTCATGAGGAGATTTTGTCATAGAGATGGATATTAGAATTGGTGCGAGTGTTATTGTTTATTTAAATGCTTAGAAACTCGCGTTATAAACAACTTGCACGTCCTTTGCGTTTCACTTCTAAATAATTATTACAACTGAACTACCTAATAATTGCGACCTAATTTACGAAGAAAAAAGCAATTCAGAGAATTAAATAATATTTACATTCTTTTATAATGTTTGGTGACTAATATTTTAGTAAAATAAAATTAATGGAATAAGGCTCATAAGCGTATTAGTGTAAAAACTGACGAACGAAATGTGACAAGCATAATAAAAGGGAGGGGAGAAAAATGACAACATTGTAAAACAATTTAAAGATATAATACTTAAAAAATATATAATATATGGTTACGAGTATGTCGCACGTTAATATTGTAAAAATTTAGTTGGATTGTTTAGATAACTTTTTACAGAGGGCATATTGGAAAGATGAATGATCACTTGTTAAGAAGAGTTAAACAAATAACATGGAAAACGATTTCAGTGCCATTTTATCCAAAGCAAACATAGTTGTTTGACCCAAGAGAAAAATTCTCGTCCAATAATTTGCAACGGGAATTGACCTTTTTGATACTCGCCAAAATGGTTGATAGTTTAAAATAGAACACAAGCTGACTGTGCGCAATAATAACAAGTGGGATGCAACAACATAGATCATATTTCACTTTTTCTTTTCATAAATTAACGTTATAAAACAGATTGGATATCTGATAACAACGTTTCATCGAGTAGCCAGCAACGCTTTATAGCTCCATTAAATCTCCTGTTTCTTTTCATAAGATTGTCATTACACTACAGTAATATAAAAATACATATAAATTTGAAAGATTAAAATCCTATAATATAAAGAAACCTTAAAAGAAAAATCTTTACCGTATTAAATGTCTTAATAAATAAATTTTGTCTTAATCAGCTCAAAATTTCCGTGTTTCTGACAGGAAGCGCCAATGTTAATAGAGCTCGATTAATAGAGGTTTTTCTGTAATAAAATTAGCTAAAAGAAATTATTGAATTGAACCTGCAGTTGAAGTTTTTAGGCGCTCGCTGATCGATAAAATTAATTTTCGATATCTTTTTAATTAAAAAAAAATAATAATAACAGTGAATAATAATTTATGTTGCTTAAATAATAAAAGGTTAAGAGATTTATTGTTGTAATCGACATTCGAGAGTTGAATTTCGGATCAAGTAATGGGTGCGAAGAAGCTAGTAAATCGTTCTCTCCGTAGGGGCGCTTAGAGGAATGTGTTTGCCCCGTCGTCAAAACAAGACCGAGAAACCCGATCGAAAACGTTCACGGCGCACGCGGTCGCTTAATTATTATTATTTTAATCGACGTCATCATCAGCAACCAACAGCATGCGCATGCTCGGTGGAAGTTAACGATGGAAATGCAATCGGGCATAAAGTCGTCGGGGGGGGGGATTTGCGCAAAGGAAAAGCGATCACCGGGTATAAGGGGGGGGGGGGGGGGGGAGGGAGGAAAGGGCAGAAAGGACGGAATTTCGTCCGATTTGTCCGAAGTGTAAACAAAAATCCCCGTTGTGTGCGAGAGCATGGCCCCATTGTACGTGTTCCTAACAGCGTATATTCCTCCCGCGCTTGAGAGCGCCATTAATCACCTCTTGTTTTTACTAGATCGCTGCTTGTTTCCACACGTGTCTCTTCCCTTCTCCATTGCACAATCATCTCTTTCACACGTGCACAACTTCTAATTCCTCTTTTTTTTTTTAAATAAAAAAATATATCTAAATTCTTTTTACTCCTTCC
>JAQGAZ010002476.1:0-17546 GCA_034692225.1 Polydesmus complanatus
TTTCGGTTAGATTTTGACAAACGTTTATTATTTTCGTCTCTTCCCAGTCCGTGAAAGCGTAGCAGTTTTCTTCGAGATCGTTCGAGGTGCATTCCTCGTATTCTGCTTCATGGCAAACGCATCGTTCGTGGCGATTAAACTCGACGCGACATAGAAATTGGTCGTCCGCTAATTTCGCTAATTGAACCGGTGGTTTTTTCTTTTGGTCCAACGGAGTCGGCACTAGATCGCACTCGAGCCCTTCAAAATCTCCGATTAACTTTTTATCGCGTAACTGGCTGTTAATGCAATTGCATCGCAGCGGATTCCCGGATAAATGGACCGCATTTTCGATACTAGAATAAGAAACAGAGTCGAGTAACTCGATGCACACGGTTCCAATTAGATTGTTTCTCAAGTCTAAACCATTTACGCGTTCGAGGAAAATCAGGTTGGACAAACTTTGAATGGAATTGTTAGAAAGATCGATACGCAATCGAGGTAAAGGTCCCGAATCATATACGAATTGATCGCTTTTCTTGGACGTCACGACAATTCCTTCAATCCGGTTGCTATTCAATTTTAAATCTTTTATATTGACGTGATTATTACCGAAGAAGTCCGACATATTGATCCACCCCCTGATTTTATTTTCGCTCACGTCGAAAACTTCTAATTTCCATAAATTATCGATTTTCGGGATACTCTTCAGCGCATTTTTGGAAACGACCAAACGTTTCACTCGCGGACTATTTCGAAACGTTTCCGCGTCAACTTCTTCCAACTGGTTATCAGATAAATCTATGTCTTCCAATTCCGCTAATTTGGAAAATGCGTTCCCATTAATTTCTCGCAGTTTATTACGACTAAGATCTAAGCGTTTCAATCGTTTCCGGCAAAGTTTCCATTTCGTTATAGCTTAAGTCTAAAAACAAAACGTTTGCCAATGGCTGAACCGAATATAATAGTAAAGCAGTGAAACGATTACCCTTAAGATTTACTGTTTGTAGTCGTTGGTTGCGGCGGAACACTCGTTCGGATAAATTAGTCAAATTATCATAGTATAATTGGATTTCGATTAATTGTTCCAAGCAAACGAAAGCGTCGTCTTCAATTTCAGAAATGTCGCTTACACCAATGGATAAATTTTTTAATTTCGTAAACTGGCAAAACGACTCATTTCGTAACACTTTGTTTATCGATGTGGGCGATTGAAGTATTTGCAGACTTTCTAAATCGTATTCGCATAGACTTTGATTGCTTGCGGGAGCATTTTGTTCAAATTGTCCGAAATGATGATAGTAATCGAAGGGGAAATAACTAACTCGGAGATGAAGGAGTTTGTTAAGTTGGTCGCGCGGAATCTCTTCATTGGTTAAGCGCAGGAGACGTAACGCTATTCGTATTTGCTTCAATATGTTGTTGGTCAGAGGTGGATCATCGTCGTAGCAGGGTTCCCATAAAACATTTATGAAGGAAATGTTAATGGCATCATTCCCGAAAATGATTGAACCCGAATATTTGCTTTCTGGGAGCTGTCTTATTTCAATGCTCATGTCAATCGTTTTTGCGCAACATAATATTATTATAGACGGATCTTTTACAAACGCATAAGCAGTTAATGGCAATTAATAAACGACCCATAAGACTAGGACGATTGTCGTCATTTTCTCCATCATTATCACACCTCCCGCGCTTCTACGTGCTCTTATCTAGATATCTATATTAATAATTATTAACTGGTTAAAAGCGTTTTTAAATTTTTAATAAATTGTGAGGTAAAAATCCCCGATACAATTTAAATGAATGCAAAAAATAAAGAATATCAAACTTACAAGTTGTTTTTTTTTTTCTTCTGGCTGTCACTCAAGTCTCCACAAAGTTGAAATTGACTGTAACAATAAAATTATAATATCGAATTATTTAAATATTAATTTTTTTTTTTGAAGGTTAAATGCAATCTCTATAATTCAATTTCCTGTTTTTACTTTTCAAATTTTCTGAATTTTTTTCAATTTTAAGAAAAAAAAAAATTTCTGGCCCTCATATTTTATCCGTAATCTTTATTTTATAATATTATACTGAATATTAATAAAAGGAAATTAATTTTTTTTTTGAATAAATTTCAACTAATTTTTTTTTTTTGCATCCATTTTTTTTTCCAGCGTTTTCAACCTAGGAAGGAAGTAAGATAAGCAAATGTTACTTACCTCCTGTTATTTACTCAGAACTTTTTTTAATTTCAGGAAAACTTCCAGAAACTTTATCTTTGTTTTTAATTTTTTTTATTTTCTACTGCTATAGAAGATAATGAAATCGCATAAACTAGTAAAATTAAAAACTTAAAAATTATGTGCCATTTTACGAAGAAAGTCATCAAGTTTTTTCCAAAATAAAAAAAAAAACCAATTTATTTATTAAATTATTGAGGCTACGGTACATAAAAATTCAAAAAGTAACTTTTCATTCTTACGTTACGGTAGGCCTACTTTCTTGTGATAACAATGTAAAAATAGTGAAAAAAAAAAAAAAGTGGTTTTGAATTTTTTTTAAAAATATTTTAGTCAGCCAAAATTAATAACTAGAGTAATACAATACAATAATTGAATTAGTCTTTGGCCATATTACGAGTATAAAATATGACAAATTGACACGACGGATTAATACAAGCAGTATGAATATTACCTTTATAGTGGATCGGCTTCACGGTCTTAGGTGTTCGATGCCCTTCCACCAACCGCCCTCCGCACGATCTACTAACAAGATGCAACTAATAGCTAATAACAAACTTTCCAAACTTCGAAATATACAGTATAGTAGGCTACTAGTGTTAAAGTAAAATCCCAATCGAATTAGTTTCTAGGAATAACGTCTTTAAATGTTTATTATCTGCCATTATTTATACTAAATGGCCTACATTTACATGTGTTTACAACTGCGTCAAACAAGGACGTCATTTGACGGGATAGGGGGGGGGGAACCCCTGAACCCCTCTGTACCCCTGAAAGGGACTCATATTAAACTGTTTTCTCCAAAAAACATTTCGCGCTTCGCAAATGACTTGTGAAAGCTGTTGCATGCTGGGAAGTTTCTCTCGTGCGCGCCCCGCAGGGCCCCAACAACCATCACGGTTAACACGACGAGAACAGTCATCGAATTCATCTTTCTATTTCACTCGTAAAAGTAGTGGTACTGTGGTAACGATGTTTTTTAATGTGATTATTAATGAGATAATTAAAGAAAGAAATTGCTCCAATGACATTAATTAAGTCATTAATTATCGATAATGAACTTGGTTTAAATTAAATTAAAAAGCTTGTATAAAGTGGAAACCTTTGTCGTTCCAGTGATTTTATTATATTATGGCTCAAATCTAAATCTTTTTTTTTTCCAAATAATTGTCCAAAATGATATTAATAATAATAATAATAATTAAAGGATGTAACAATAAACAAAGTTTCAACTCACAAAATCAAAGTTTAATTTCATTTAAGCTAGTTTAAACTCAATAAAAGAATTTCAAAACAAGTGACACGCTATGGGAGGGTCAGTTTTGCATTAGAGTGTGCACTCTGGTATATTGCATAGTTTAGCTGCATTTTTTTAATATTAATAATGGACTGAAACTTTTACCGATAAGCTACAAATTTTCAGAGTTGTTCCAAGTTTTCCGAAACTAAGTTACTGGGTACTAATAAAATAAATGCGCAAGGGAAGGGCGGATTTGCCTTAGGGTGTGCACTCTGATTGGTGAAGGTGTGCATTGCGATACTGTATAATGAGGATGTGCACTACAAGAGAAGAGGGTGTACACTGTAATATTTGAGGGTGACAGTGCACCCTGATAAATAGGGGTGTGCACTGCGAAATAAGAAGGTGTGCACCGCAGTATATGAAGGTGTGCACTGCGATATATGAAGGTGTGCACCGCAATATATGAAGGTGTGCACTGCAAGAGAAGAAGGTGTGCACGACGATAGATGGGTGTGCATTTTGCTGCGTTAGGATGCGCACTCTGATTGGTGAAGGTGTGCACTGCGATATAGGAGAGTGTACACTCTGATAAATAGGGGTGTGCGCTGCGATAATGAAGGTGTGCACTGTGATAGATGAGGGTGTGCACGACGATAGATGGGTGTGCATTTTGCTGCGTTATAATGCGCACACTGATTGGTGAAGGTTTGCACTGCGATATAGAAGAGTGTACACTCTGATAAATAGGGGTGTGCACTGCGATAATAAAGGTGAGCACTGTGATAGATGAGGGTGTGCACTCGAAACAATTACACCAAAAAAATCTTTTTACTTGTTTTTAGGTGGTAATTAGGTGCAGTTATATTTTATTTAATTCATGTTTAACGTATAATATATATTTACTGAAACTTTTATCGATAAGCTACAAATTTTCAAGAGTAACGTTCTGGTTGTCCTATAGGCTATGCGTGCCGAAAGTAAATAAAAAAAAAACTACTGTATGTAGGCTATTAAACAAAACTATAAAAAAATTTAATTAAAATATTCTTTTTTCTTGTACATAGAATGATTGGAAATTTATGGGAAATTTTAATCCAAAAAAAAAAAATATTTTTTAAACTCTTTCATCCTGTCATTAATTTTGGGAGTGGCCCTCGGTGAGCGACAACACTGCGATAGGACGCGGCATCAACGCTCCCGGGATGACACAGGCGATAAGCGAGTCGTTATGCTTTTACAAGGCAAGATCCCTCTCATCAGCTGTGCATTTGCCTGGATATTTCTCACAGTAGCTATTTGAATGGGAAATTTGATGTTTCTTGACTGAATCTTCGGTAAAGTACAATAGTGTATAATTATCATGTAGTAATAATAGATTAATGTTGTTTTAATTAACTCGTAATAACATTATTGCAGATAAAACCTGAGCATTTCCATAGGACCATAGACTATAAGAAAACGGCCCAGTTGATGGTGAAAGACGATAGAGTGACCCTGCAAAGACGCTTAGAATTCGCTTGCATCAACTGCTTAGACTTAGAGGATGAAGCGCGTGAGTTAATTGAACTGGTCCCCACAAGCGGTAGACAAGAGTTTTTAGGGAATACATTGAAAAACGTTGTGCGAGAGGATTTCTACCACCTAATAATTTTGATTACTAGCACCATCAACGCTGATGGGATCAATCCGCGTACGTTGGCGTCAGCAGAACCATTCAGTCATAAATCCTTATTGGAAGAGACGATACCTAGTGGTAATCGAGCCATGTGCGAGTACTTATTAAAAAACTCAAGCCACGAGAAAAAAGGCAAGTTTTACGAGACTATCAAAGGCTATTCAACAGCTGCAAAGAGTCTCCAACCTGCAACTTGACGTATTATTTGTCGCTGATGAACGAGGAGCAGCGAGAGCGTATGTTTCGAGAGTGTACTTGGCGCGTACCATTATTTCTGTTACATTGGCCCATGCAATCCTTGTTCATGGAAGCGGCAGAGTATGGATAGCAGATAAACGATCTCCATTACAGTATACTGTAGAGTTATCCGCCATCGCCGATAAAATCAGCGCTGGTTATAGAGATTACGACTATGCCCGGTTGTTTTGGGAGTGTTGGCGGATGATCCCAGCTGAGCATCGTAAATTTCATTTAAATATGTTTTCTATTGTAATTTGTAAAGGGTTTAGTCTACACCAAACAAGAAGAAAATATTACATTTGTGTTGAATGAAGTTCCTTCGCGTGCGATATCATTATTATGCGTTAATTACCCCGAAATGATCGATTTGTGGACGGATGAGAGCGCGATATCTGACGCGGCGTTGATGGAATGCAAAGAAACAGCTGCCTTAAACAGCTCGAACGATAAAGAAGATGAGGAGAAGAGATTGAGGAGCGAACAAGTTAGTCGATTCGTTGACATGGTGCTGGATGGATAGAAGAAGATACTCGGTATCTATCGCTCACCATTCTGTTATATTTAAATTAATAATTATTTTTTAAATTACTTTTTATTCATTACCGTATTATTTTTTAAAGAATATAATTTTTCTTTATTATTATTGTATTGAAAATGAAAGTGCAGTACAATTAAAATGAATTTTTTTAAGGTTAATTATTTCCCCCCTTTATTTAAAGATTTGAAATTTTTCAATATAAGGTTGGCCTACATGTGATAGGATATCCACGCAAATGAGTTAATTTTAATAAATGAGTGAACTATATTTCCAACTATATTTTTCAGTATAGTAGAAATTTAAATCTGAGCATTAAAATAATGTCATAGCGTTTCACCGACTGGGCACTCCGATAGACAATGGTGTGCACTGCGATAAATGAGGGTGTGCTATGCGATATTTAAAGGTGTGCACGCCGATAGCTAAGGGTGTGCAATCCGATAGATAAGGGTGTGCACGCTGACATACGAGGTTGTGTATTCCCTTCGATCATGAAACACACTTCCGATATAATGAAGGTGTGCACTGTGATATTTAAAGGTGTGCACGCCGATAGCTAAGGGTGTGCAATCCGATAGATAAGGGTGTCCACGCTGACATACGAGGTTGTGTACCAACTCAACTGTGCTCCAAAACTGGAACTGAGTGCAAAAAGCTGCACTGAAAAAATCGGACTTGCACTCGGTCGCTAGGCTGAGTTAGCAGACAGCTTTTTTAAGGCTGCCCCAAGCTGTAGCACGTGCACTCCATTGGTAGAGTCCCCTACGCAAGTTTTTTGCACAACTGAAATGGTTTCATGACGTCACTGTGACACTATATCACGTACGCCACTAGTTGTGCGAATGGAAGACGCTATTATTGATGCACTTCACCACAAATCCGATTTTTCTCCCTTGGCTGGTCTTGATTCAAACTGTTTGTTTTTTGCTCACAGCAATTGAACACCGGGTTTAAAACAATGACTATTTTGTCATTTGTAATAAACAAATGTCTCAAATTCAGTTAGCGTCAAGTTGTCAACGTTACCCTGATCGATGTTTTCTTTATAAGTTATCGAGAGGAGGAAGTGATGTAAGTTTGTAACCATGTAAGTTAAAACAATCGTCTGCGTTGTCAACTAAATGTGTCAAGGAAAGATAACTATTAACCGGGAAGATGTTGAGCGCGCTGGATTGTTAGTTTTTTATTGGCTTCAATTCGCATTTCACATTTGCTCTCCTGTTACACAATTTTTCCCTTACAAAACTGAAGAACAAGGATTGTGAGAAGATCCCATTTGCGTGAGCACTTGATCCAACCATCCATTGCAAAGGCCCGTGCATTTCAATCCAACAGAGTGTAGGCCTACTAGTCACGTCATGTCGGTGATAAACAGCTCCCATTTACAAAACTCATCTGAAAAAATCAAAAACAATCGTAAAAATTATTAACGAGATCTTGAATTAAAGCGTAAATAAATGATGTGTAATGATGTAACAAAATAGGTGTAATAATTAACCTTATGGTACACATTTTAGGGAGTTCGTAAACATTTTCAAATCCTTTAGTAATTGAATCGCTATGTAATTGAGCAAAATCCTCACTGTCAAACATTTTAAAGCAGCATTCTGGTAGAATTTTACAAACATAAACATAAATATCTCCGATCAGCTCTGACAAGGTCACTGGTTCTTTTTCACTTTGCCTCGCACGCCTGAAGCATTCACAAGCAAAATAAAAAGGTAATATCTACTTGTATACGGTGCATGAAAAATGTATTGGCTATAGGTTTCTTTTAAAGCATAAAACTGATAAATAAGCAAACATAATTAATAATAAATTTAAATATACAAAACATATTAAATTAATTATTACAGTTATTCCAAAATGTTAATAAATTTGATGTTATTTTATTAAGCTTAATAAAAGAAAAAAGTAAACAAAAAATCATTGGCAATCCGAAGATATTTTTGTATATTGCAATTTAAAATTGTTATTTTCAGTTTTATGCTTTAAAAAAACACAATTACTTTACATTTTTTCTTTTATTTTTACTTTACATGTTTTTAATGGATCTAATTTATTTTTACTAGGATGATTGATGTAGAGGATGCCGCAGCTGCTGCCATAATTATTATTGTAGCGGCTGCAAGTAATCGTTGTTATCGGCGCCCTCGGAAGTTTTGGGTTCGGCCAAGCCTTGTCCATGGCAGAAAGAAATACAGTACAAAGGAGTTTATGGAGGATTTACTGTTAGATGAGATTGATCATCACTGGAAAGATAAGGCAACATTAGCTCAATATCTTTTTTTTTTCTTTCATAATACAATTTTTTTGGGTCAAGACATCTAACTTTAAAACTTTTATTTTCTCCAAAGTTACTCCTTTTTTAAAAACATTTTCAATCTTCCATGCTTCCAAGTCACTTAGTGTTTTCTTCGTTTTTATTTCAAATGAGTTTTCCGTGCTTACTACTTGGATCCACTGCACCTTTGATAAGTTCATTTTTGTTGTATTGAGGAATGCTTCTGCAGCTTTTTTAAAATTAAAAAAGTCATCTTTTTCCATAATAATAACATCATATGGCTGGCTGTTTCTAGCTTGGGAAATCAGTTGAGCTAAATCGTTTTGAATGAAACATTTTTTTACCTTTTTTCGTTTTTCAATCAAGGCAAAATCGCGGTCACAGTTTAGAAATGAGTGGCCAGACTGTAAAAACTTCTAATTTATTTCGGTAAATACACCTTTTGCTACTAAATAAATCCACAGAAACACTATCATTTTGTTTTTGTTTTGTCCACAGCAGTTGTCACTCCACATTGTTAAAGTTGATCGTTTGAACTCACTGCTTACAGATTTTAAAATACAGGATGCAATCTCATTTCCTCCACGACTGGCAATTCCTTCATGCCACAAATGCATTAATCCTGCATTAGTATCACCACGATGAACACAAAAGTTATAATTTGAAAGTTGCCTTAAATAAAACATTTGTGAATGTGTTAAAAAAGGCAAAAACAAAACCTGTTGTAGATCCATTGAACAAGTTGTTATCTGACTAGTTGGTAAAGCTGAATTTGTGTGATCTTCTTTCATCATTTTGATAGCTTTTTCAGCTTTTCGTTGGTGAATTTCTAGTTTTATTTTTAAGTTATTATCAAGTGGATTAGCTTTTATTTGTACTGCTAAAAGATCACACGTAGCACATGTGTCTGATCTTGGAGTACGAAAACTGACATTTGGAAAATGTTCAAAAAAAACTTTACTGTAGAACTTGTAGGAAATTTTTTTAAATTCTGGATCAGCATCATGTTTCACTTTAAAAGCTAAATATAATTGATTCATATTTAAATCTGGGCTGAAGTATTCTTTTGATGTTTTCATTCTTGAATAGTGACTGACATCTCGTGGAATTGAGTTTATATGTTCAATAATACTCTTCACAGTATTTTCATTTTATTTTCTAAACTTTGTTTTATTTCCATTTTGTTCTGGAGAAATTGATACTCCTTGTTTCTTTTTATTGTTCAAGACTTGCAGCCGTTTTGGAGTTAGTGCAAACACTTTTGAAAACAATTTCTGGCAAACATGAATAATTTCGCTGTTATCATTGGGTAAGGTGTATTGAAATGTAGCTTGTCTTCGACTAGAAGTATAATCTTCATATTTGCCATATCTCCTACGTTTAATAGGAACACAATGAAACATATTCAACAAGTATGTTGTTTGAGATGAATAATCCTTCATTCCATAAAATTCATTGAAAAGTTTCATTCGCAAATCAAGTGAAATGGTGCGGCAATGATGTTTACATTTGCACGTATCCTAAAAAAATTCAAATGATATTTTTATTATAAACTGTTTAATTATTTCATTAAAGTATATAATATAAAGCATTTTTTAATTCATACATTGGCAGTATATAAGCATTTACTATTTAAAAAAAAGCATTTTTGCATACCGTAGCTAGTGGTTGTGGTCTGGCTGGTACAGATTTACTTTGAGCAGTAGTATACTCCTGTCCTGCTGTTCGACATTTTTTCCGATTAACTAAAACGTTGCCATCACTAGATGATTTTCTTTTTCGATTTGCCATATCAATAAGAAATTCAATTAAAATTGCCCTAAAGAACGAGGCGCTGAGATTACAAAATTGAACGACAACTGTAAAAAGGGCGCTAACATTAAACAGGCACATTCAGCTGTTTAAAGGAAAACTAAGCCAGGCCATACACCTACCCCCATCTAGCGATCATTTTTAGCA
Organism: Polydesmus complanatus; assembly: GCA_034692225.1. NCBI lineage: Eukaryota > Metazoa > Arthropoda > Diplopoda > Polydesmida > Polydesmidae > Polydesmus > Polydesmus complanatus. The sequence continues at coordinate 10,150 of JAQGAZ010002476.1, forward strand.
CTAAATAAGAGGAGATGGCATTTCCAGCTATAGTTTGTTAGATTGGCCTTGATTCATAGTTACAGCCTTTTAAGATAAAAAAATCGATTTTTTCAAAAGTGGCATTTTCAGCCTATTTTATTTCTACTACTTAATTATATTGGAGCCAAATACAGCCACAAAAGTGACTATGGCAGCAATCTATTTACATAATTTTTTAAGAAAAAGCAGTTCCAGAAATATCTACTGCTCTGTTGGGATGTTGGATGTGGAATCTGCTGACACTGGAGAAATTAGGGCTGGCATATGGAGGCAAGATCCATTAATTAGCCAAATAAATGACTTACCTACAGTTCCACGGAGAAGCTGCATTGATGCACAAACAGTTAGAACTGAATTTGCAGATTACTTTGTCTCTGCGCAAGGTCAACTGCATTTTCAATATGATAAGTGAATTGACATGTTGCATGTTTGATCTGACATTGTATAAGATCAACAAAATGTTTACTCTCATTTTCAACTCTTTACATTTTAATACATTTCATTGTATTAAAATGTAATAAGTTAATCATGACTGGAATGGGTTTTACTTTCGATAAAAAAATATATTTAAGAAATGATTAATTATAATTTCAGAAAAGTTTCAACAATTAGTTAAAAGAAAGTTTTGAGATTAATAAAATACTTTACACTTACTGCAATATTATGAAATTGTTTTACTTTTAATCTCAATTAATTAACATGCATTTCTACAAATGTGGAAGGTAAACATTGCAAATATAATTATTAATTAAAACAGAAGGCCTACAGATTATTGTTGATCAAATTTATTCAATTTATCGAAAAGCAAATTAAAAATAGTAAAATATCATACCATTTTAAGGATTCAAAAGAATTTGCAAAAAATGCTACATCAAAGCATTCACTGAGTAGGCTACAATAATTTAATGAACGTGTGTTAGTAAAAATTTAGTAGAAGAAAGACATTGCAAAAATATTCAAATTCAAAAATTCATTACAAATTATTGTGTTATAGTTTATAAGCTTTAAAAACATACCATTCCATTTTAAAGTTTCCAAAAAAAGTAGCCATCCATACTATAAATAAAATTTCATTGTCCTTTTATTTTCATGTACGTGCGTTTGTCAAAATTCTGAAGAAAGAAATTGCAAAAATATTAAATAATACATTACCAATCATTGCATTATAGTTGATAAACTGTATTCAATTTATCAAAAAGTTAAATAAAAATAAAAAAAATACCATCCAATTTCAAGTACAGTAATTACAAATAGGTAGCCACCCATGCTATAAAAAAAATTACTAATTATCTGCTATAATTTCATGAACATGTCAAAAGACAGTAGCAATAATTTTAATATGTTTGGTGATCAATATAGTCATTAACATTTAATTATTAATGTTTCAATATGCAATGGTAACGTTAAATTGTATTGGCAGCACTAACTTACAAATTACCTCCGTATCCTCAGTGTTTCTTGGTTGATTCCTATCAGCTAAAAACATCATAATTTTGTATGCAAACCATTTGCTAATGAATGCGTCGTCAGCACCAGTACCAGTCTTTCTTGAGTCCTTTTCCCACTTCCTCTCTCTAGAAAACGTGGTTTGCAAACCTTTTATCTTCTTCTCAACATCAGATTTTTCTATGGAAAATAAACTGGCAAGCTCCATTAACGCATCATGTCTTTTGTTTTTATTTTTGTAGTCAGAATCTGTGGAATCCCACAATACACGACGATCACGATACATTTCAATAAAGGAAATAGTTTTCTCATCACTCCAATTCATCTTGACCGAAATTAATAACCGAAACCTAATTAATTAGCAATTAAAAACAAATTACAATATTGCTCTAAAAGAAATGTGGAGAAAATAACAAAGTTGTCTGCTTGAAAAGTTGATCAATGTAAAATTGACCCGTCCACACTGACATTGGTTAACTTGGTTGAACAACTTCCTTTGATCCGTACCGACTTGAATCGGGTAGCGATCGATTCAACCATTCAACGTTCAACGCGTTGATCAGCGTTGAACGTGCTGTCCACACTGGTTCAATGTCATTGATTAATCGCATTGATCAATGTAATCTGGATGCACCATTAGAAACTAATAATAAATATATTGTACAGTATCTAGTTCTTCCGCATGTTCTTGTTCCCTGACACCGTGAATGTCCACCCGGGCACTCTTAATTCGCTACTGCAGTTTCCTTAACCAATGTTTGAAATGAACACCCTTCATAAGCCAGAAGGAATGCCAGACAACGTCACTTTTTCCACAGAAGGAGACTTTATTTGTTCGAATTAAATGAATAATTCCATGCAATTAAGGTTGTACCGAGGGTGTAAATAGCCTATCGCCATTATTAACAAATCAAAATATGGACATGCTAGTGAAGCTACAAATAATTTCACCAGGCAAATACAGTACACGCAAAATTAATGAGGATTTTGACTGATTATATTGTTTGTTAAATATATTTTTGTAACTAATTATAAATAATTGATTAATTGACTGACAAATAGATCTTCAGCCTGTTACTTATCAAGAACCACTTTATTGTTGCACCATAGCTTATTACGAGTTCAATTCTCGAGTGGAAGAAGTTCTATGCTAAATGTCCAAGCGTGATAGTTGATGGCTTTACTGATCTGGCTAATAACACTGAACGATTTTGTTTGGGTTTGCTTTCCAACATTAATTGAAATTCAACAATCGTAAATACTAGACGTCAAATAGGAAAAGATTGAGTTGTGTTTTTTCTTAAGTTGAAGATTTGTTACTCGTATTTTTACTGTTTTGTATGTGTACATTTTTATTACGTTGGCGGAAACGTGTACCCCAAGTGTTTAAGCGGCAGTGCAGTTTTGGTTCAGAGTAGAAATAGTAATCATCATGGATTTCTTCCATCAACTGTTTGCAAAATTCTACCCGAATGCTGCTTTAAAATATTTGACAATGAGGATTTTGCTCAATTACTTAGCGATGCAATTACTAAAGAATTTTAAAATGTTTACGAACTCACTAAAATGTGTACCATAAGGTTAGTTATTACACATATTTTGTTACGTCATTACACTTATTACACATCATTTATTTATGTTTTAATTCAAGATCTCGTTAATAATTTTTACGATTGTTTTTTTTTTTCAGAATGAGTTGTAAAAGATAGGGGAGCTGTTTATCACCGACATGACGTGACTAGTACACCCTGTTGGATTGAAATGCACGGGCCTTTGCAATGGTTGGATAAAGTGCTCATGCAAATGGGATCTCACAATCCTTGTTCTTTAGTTTTGTAAGGGAAAAGTTGTGTAACAGGAGAGAGGAGGGGGCATCGACAAATTAAATATTAAAACATTAAATTTTTAACAAACCTTAACCAACCATTCTCAGCCTTGTATCAATTAAGTATATGATGTTCATTTTATGAGGTGTCTAAATTAATGAAGTTCAGTATATAAGGTGTAAGTACAGTATATGAAAGTCGGATTATCGCCCCCCCCCCCCCCCTAGTAAAAGATGGTCTTAAGCACCACTACATTTTGAGATAATTATACCATGTTGAAGAGGAAATCGCGCCCTCTATATTAAGCCATAAACATTGTAAAAAACTCATTTTTCACTGAGTTATAAGGTTGTAAAAGAAGGTCCTAAGTGACCTTTCATGAATTTTGTGATTAAGAGTAGGTCGTAAGTTACCAAAAAAATGCCATCATGTTGTGGTGAAATTAACAGCTTTTTATCGCAAAACAGCACAGATATTTATTTCGTAGATATTTCCTTCACAAAATAATTATCAGTTTTGCAAGTTTGTATTGAACAATCCTAATTTATTGTTAATTTCTGATTCACTTATGACCAAAGAATGCGCCTTTGTGTTGGGAACAGAAGGCTGTAAGTAACTGTTATTTTTTTTAGCCAAATAAATTTCATTCTTGTTTCTTCTCAATACTAAGAAGTGGCGCTTGTGACTTTCTCTTTTTAGGTAGGCGATATGTTTCACTTTTTCTAAAACAGAAACATTTTGCCCCTAGCAAGCTCTGTGCTGTTTTATTCAATTCAATTTTAATTTCCATTTCCATGACAGTAAATATAATCTCAACCTTATTACTAAAACATTCACTTCCTTGTGGTAAATCTCATATTTTGCCAACCTTTAACTACTCAAATTTAAACACTCAAGTTACAAAAACTTTTGACTATGAAACACGCTTCTCTTAAATAGGCATACCTTCCTTTTCTTGTTTTAATGCTAACACGTTCTAACATGGGTGGTGCAAGTAAAGGGGAAGAAATTAAGTGAGGCCATTGACTGCCTTGCTAAAAACTGTTGTTCATATGTGATTGTATACAATATAAATACCTAAAAAATAATTATATTTTTGTTAGTAGACATTTTAAAACTTAAATGCAATTATTTTATTTATTAGGATAATACATAAAGTACATAAAGTATTTAATATAAAAGTTAATGAAAAACTAATTGTTCTGCTATATAAAAATTATTAGGTTCACTTATTTTGTTTATTGAAAAGTTTGTTACAAAAGTTAAAAAAAACAATACAGTACTTATTATAAAAACTGAAAATACATTTCTACTATAAATTTTCAATTTTTGCAAAACAAACATTACAGTTCACATTGTTAACAGAATAAAAGTTTTAGTTAGTAGGCTTCATACACATTTATCACTGTTTTGGTTGATTGGTTCACTTTTATAATGAAGTCTTATTTAAGTAGGAAATTGTAATTATTTAAATTAAAATAATAATGATGTTATTTTCTGGGGCTTCTTGAAGTATGTGAGCATTTAAATGAAAGAAAGCTGTTACTTTAACGCCATTTAAAATCTGAATTGTTATTCTTTTTGTAATATTTTTTTTAAGTAACCAATTTTTTCATTGAAACGAAACAATTTTTCAAATAGTTCACACAAATGAATTACATCTGATAATGGGTTACACAAGCCACTGAAACAAATGTTTTTTTTTACACAAATTAATGTACAGGTAACTGATTGTTCTTGAGAAAAAAGAACTTTTTTACAAACTTTGCATTTTATAACTTTTGTAACTTACTAAACACACAATTGTGAGCCATCAAGCATCGTTGAGAAATCAACGGAACCCCTAATTGAAGTTGTTGTCCTCCGGCAGTGGAGCCTGTGGGGTCCTCCCCCTGAAACTCCATTTCCATTTCCGACAGAGGCTCCCAAAAAGGCATCACCTTGGCATTACCACCTCTCCATGGGCAATGTTTTAAGTTCCCCAGCCAAGTAAGATGGTTTTTCGTTATAATACTTTGATTCTTCCGCCACTTCAAGAAAAACCACCATGGAATCAATGTTGAACCTCGTAAATTGGCGACAATCCAACACCTGGACACCCTTATTAGTCAAATATTGAATAAGCACTTCCAGGTCTACACCTACTGTCACCCCACTGATGGCAAAGTGCATTTCAGACCTTGACCCTGTGCCGATGCTAATACACTCACTGCCACCACTTAGTCATTCATTATCTCACACCAGCAGACCCTCATCACTGGCAGAGCTTGAGTTGGTAAAAACATGCATCCTTGTAGAGTTCGTTGCTGTAGGCCCTGGTCATTGCTGCCCCTAAGCTGGTGCTGCTTCATAACCTCCACTAAGTTTACACTTTTTTCTAGCACTCATTCCTCCCCCTGTGTATTTTTAAATAGATAAATTAATTCTTTGTGCATATTTATTACTTAAGCATGATTGGACCCAGTTGTAGCCTCAAGGGTATCAAAGCAACTTTCCAATTTAACAAATCTACTCGACATTTAATCTTTGGTGAGTCAGTTTGTAAAATTCTTTCCTCATAGCATTAGTAAAAATTTTATATTGTGTTCTTGCTTTATGAACGTGTTGGAGACTTTTCCAGTTTGTCATCTACTGTCAACACATCAGCATAATTCATAAGTTTATTTTTATCATTTAAAGTTTTTACATTGTTTGGAGAAGCCTCAGCCATTGCCTGCAAGGAGGGCATAGTACTTCAATCACTTCCAGTAGAACTCATAATTACTTCCTGCTCAAACAAATCAAGGCACAAGAAACTGGACAGTGTTTCAGTGGAACAGATGCTGTTGTAAAAGTTAATGTCTGTAGGGCTAGCTGAACTCAGAAGACTCGCAGTACTTTCCACTTCAATTGGGGACAGATTGAGAATATTCTCAACCTCCACTCAGTGTTTAGAGTCAACCTTAACTCTGAGCAGTAATAATTTAAATATTTTAGATGAGTCATTACAGTATTGTGCCAACCAGCACTCAGTGTTAAACTGGTATTGGTGGAGTACTGGTATTGGTGTAGTACTGATATTGATGTAGTAATGCAAAACCTCGTACTGACCAGCCACATTGTCATTAATCATCTCAGCAAATGCCCTGAACAGCATATATAGTTTTTCCTTATATCTTTTTTTTATCTCACTGCAGAGTCATTGAATGACTTAGAAACAGCATCACTAAGCCTTAATCAAGGAGCAAAAATCAATGTGACCTACTCAATCAAATATGGCATATTTTCTTACTGCATATTTGCATTATTTCTCGAAATACTTTGGCCACACGAAAACTTCACCACATGGTCAACTAACTTCATTTTTGTTCTTCAGTTATCAGTTGTATATCAATTTTCATATCTAAATTAGAAAAATTAATTAAATAATTTGGCCTTCGATAGATAGACATGAGATTAGCGAATATGCAGTATTCACACAAGTTGCTATATCATAAATGGTAATTGGAATTCTTAGTTAAAATAGTAATTTTGGCTTCACTGCAGCATTGTAATAAGTTTTAACCCTTTCTGCATTATAGATGTCGCTCTGACATCATCACAAGTTGTCTTCCCTATGTTATAGATGTCGAAGCAACATTATTAGTTTTTTCAAATTTAAAACGGCCGCCAAATGTGAACCAATAGGATTACAAGGACATTTGAGACGTCAAAATTTAGCTTAGAATGTCGCGCACAATTCTCAATAGCCGGCGGCACTGCCTGTGCAAAAAATCTACTACTTCCAAATTTTTTTTGTGCAGAGAAGTTTCCTCAGAAATCGCGTTTCTCAATAATGGCTTCTCGTATGTCTCTTGCACAAAAAATAACAGAAGAAACGTGAATTTTGGATGACAACAGTGATTCAGACAAAACTTTTGATGAAGAAGAAGAATCTGATTTTGAAAGTGGATCTGAAGAAAGTGATTCAAGTGAATTTTCTGACATTGAGGAGAATACAGCTGATCTGGTGTGGTGTAAACTTGCAAATTCATCACCAGCTATGCCGCGATTTCCATTCAATGAAAATGTGGGGCCAACTGTTATTATAAAAGATGGTAAATCATTTGATTTTTTTAAATTATT
>JAQGAZ010002477.1:0-17539 GCA_034692225.1 Polydesmus complanatus
AGTTGCCTCGTTATTATCTTTCAATTTCATCTATTTTGGTACATACATCCTTATTAAATAAAAATCTCCATTTTTAACAAGAAGCACTTTCAGCCTTTTATTATTATTATTATTATTTTCCCTAATTTTATTCTTTTTTAGAGAAAAAAAAAATGGCACTTTCAGCCTTTTTTTTATCTCTCTCAAATTTAATTTAAAAAAAAAAAAAAATCTTGAAGAATTTTAAATTAAAAAAAAATTTTTTTTTTTTTAAATTCTCCATTTTTATGAATTTAAAAAAAAACTAAATAAAACGTTTTAAAAAATAATTCAAGATATTTTTAACTCAAAAAGTGGAAAAAATATAATTATAGAGTTGCCTCGTTATTATCTTTCAATTTCATCTATTTTGGTACATACATCCTTATTAAATAAAAATCTCCATTTTTAATAAGACGCACTTTCAGCCTTTTATTATTATTATTATTATTATTTTCTCTAATTTTATTCTTTTTTAAAAAAAAAAAAAAATGGCACTTTCAGCTTTTTTTTTTTATTATTATTATTATTTACTTTCAAAATTTTATTTTTATAAAAAGCTTAAAAATTTCAACGAAAAACATTTTTTTTTTAAACAAAACAATGCCACCTTCAATTTTACCGTCCATAAATCTCGTTTTATTAGTTTTATTTCGGAAAACCCCTTTAAAAAAAACCAAAACAAATAATACCTGTAAATTAGAAATCGTTAATCTAAACTGGTTTTTAACTAGTCTAATGGCCAAATTCATCGATCGAAAGAACAACAACACTACAAAAAACAATTATTATTAGTGGGTGGAATAATCTAAATCAATAATCGTTAAAATAATGTTAAGCTTGGTAATAGTAGTAACCGAATAGTGTGTAGCTGCTGACATAGATACGAGTCAATCGATGGGGGTTAATTTATTCACGTGATGACTACGAAGCCGTATAATTACTAATTCGATAACTATTTAATATGCGCAACACGAGTTTTTTCCATCGTCCGTGACCTTGTTCTACGCGAACCAACCAACGCTTTATTCAATGGAAATGAACGGCGTTGCAGCAGTGTCCATATACGCTCATCCAATGCAATGTGAATGGACGGAGAGGGCGCTTACCTCTTATTTCACTCGGCTTCAAAATAAAAAAAAACATTTTTCTAAAATCGTAATAATACCGAAGAAAGAAATTTTGATCTTCTCTCCTGTTACGTCCGAGTGAGGAAACCGCAGTTATTACGAAATTACAAGCCACCGCCCCACTCGCGCGCGAGTACTACACACACACACACGTACAGTAGAGCGGCTCAAGCGCAACAAACATCACTCTTCATTTTAGCACGTTCAATCATCTCGTCAATTTCACATTTCGCTTAGCTCAAAACTCTTTCTGCTTCTTCTTCTTCTTCTTCGAGAGTTAAAAAAACTCATTTTTCGCTATTGGAAACAAATTGTTCAACGACATTTTACATTACAACAAAAACGATTACAAGTTCATTAACAAATAGAAAGAAAAGAAAAAAATATGTATAGTGGAACTTGGTTATAACAACCTTGGGTATAACGTCACTTTTAAGTAGTCTTGTGTCAATTCATAATTATGCATTTCTATTATACAACTTAAAAAAAAAATTGTTGTTATTGCGTCAAGAAAATACGTCAACCTCGGTTATAGCGACAAAATTTCTCCCCATTATTTTTGCAATATTTAACCGAATTCAATAATTTATTTTCGTTCGATCTTTATAAAAACAATAAAATTTTTTTTTTTTTTAAATGTGTCGAAAGGTGTGTTATAAACAGTGTTACTAAAAAATAAAATGTAATGTAGAAATAATGGTTATTGTAAAATCATAAAATGTAAATAAATAAAATGTGTAGAGTGAATACAAAATGCTGTTCGGATATAACGACATAAATGCTCGGATTCTTCGTTGTTGTCGTTATAGCCGAGTTCCATATACAGTACTGTGTTATACCGCGTCTAATATTGTTGGCCTACTGTTTAATTTATATTTATCGCTACGAGCTTTTAATTAAAAGTCCTTTTAAAACTTAATTAGAGAGAATTTTATATTCTTTTTAATGTTGAAAAAAGTCCAATTAAAAAAAAACAAACAATAGAAATTTCTTTTTTAATTATTTCGTTTCAATTTTAATTTTTTTTTTTAATTAAAATTACTTTTTTAAAAAAAAATTTAATTCGTAATTAATCCATCGCTATATCCATAAAAGACAATAAACACTTTATGAGCAATAAATTTGTGATATTAAATTTAATGCTAAATTGAGATTAAAAATCGCGATTAATTAAATAAAAAAAAATAATATTTTTACATTTTTAGATTTTTTTTTCTTTTTATAATAATCTAAAATTGATTAAATTTTTTTTTTTTTTTATTTTGAAATTTCTGAGCAAAAATGCTTATTTTCTTTTAAATAAAAGGATTGGAAAGAGTTGAGTGAAGAAGAAAAAAATGTAAAGAGAAATTACTTTCAAAAAAAAAAAAAGTCGTTGTAGCTGTAATACACAGTACATTTTTTTATATATCTACCGGTACCTATAATAGTATTTTATTCGGACGCCATTGACCTCCAAAAAAAAATAGCCTTCCACAAATTTGGTCTATTAATACAGTTATGCAAAAGTGGGTCATGTATGTAGTGGAGAGAGAGAGAGGGGTGTGTGATGATGATGATGAGTGGTCCCTCCTTCCCCATAATCCAATACTGTAATCCCAACGCCTAATCATCGTTGCTTTTTCCAATAAGAAGAAAATGGCAGCGGGTATATAAATGCAGTGAATGGATTTTGAAGGCGAATTATTATTTAACGTTGTGCGCAAACTCACTCCTATGATTACGTTTATGGATTTGTGAAGAATAGAAAAGACTTCAAAGTGCGCAACGACACAACTTTCAAACGGTTTACCACATCTTCTCATCTGCACAAAAAGTAAATCACTCTTTTCATTATTTTATTTTATTTTAAAAATTTTATTTCATTTTTTGTAAAAATTTATTTACCGGTATTATTTATTATTTTTATTTTTTTAAAATTAATTTACTTTTTAAAATTATTTTACTTTTTAAACCTTAGTTTATCTCATCAAAAATAATTCTTTTACTTATTCCATTTCTTTCTTTATTTTTTTTATTAATTTTTTTTTTTTTAGAACTTATTTTACTTTTTAAATCTTTGCTTTTTTAAAAAATTTATTTTGTTTTCTAAAACTTTTTTTTTAGAACTTATTTTACTTTTTAAATCTTTGCTTTTTTTTTTAATTTATTTTGTTTTCTAAAACTTTTTTTTTCTTAAATTTCTTTTTATACTGGTATACAATGCATTTTTATAAAACTTTTTAAAATTTATTTTATTTATTAAAACTACCATAATTTTAATTTTTTTTAAAAAAACTTATTCTATTTAAACTTATTTTACTTTTTTTTAAAGCTTATCATTTTTTTTAAAAAACTTATTTTTTTTTTTTTTTTAAACTTATTTATTTTTTTTTTCTTTAAACTTATTTTATTGCTTTTTAAAAATTATTTTTTTTTTGTATAAAGCGTTTTTTTTTAACTTATTTTAGTTGGAGAGTTTTTTTTTTTTAGCATTTTAAAGTTTTTTTAAATAATTTTTTTAGCTTCTTTTAAAAAATATTTTACTAGTTAAAACTTATTTTATTTTTTTATATTTATTTTAAATTTTACAACTTTTCCCTATTTCTGTATTAAATATATCCCTTAGTAAAATCAAAAGAGTAAAAAAAAAATATATTACCTAGAAATTTCGTTGTACCGAGTATTTCGTAATATTTGTAATTAATTTTTAGATTGATTAATCTATAAACCAAAAAATAAATAGAATTTGATAAGCAAAAAAAAATTTTTTAAATAAATTTTATATTAAAATTTTATAATTATTATTGTGTAAGTAGAAGCCAAAATTAAACCGTAAAATATTTAAAAATTGTTGCCCTCCCAAACAACTAAATAATAAGTTTAAGCCGGGAATAGATATGGTAAATGGTCTAATAATAATTTAAAAAAAAAGCTTTTTGTGGTCAACATTTTCACCTCCATATTTCAACCTCAACATTTATAATTACGAGTGACTTACTTTTTATGATAATTAAAAACAATTTATTTAAATTCGTTTCATTAATAATAATTTTGTAATTAGAACATTTTTTTTTTCTAGAACAGCTTTAAATTAATTAAAAACCAAAAAAATAATTTATTTCACCCATTAATAATAATTTTTGCATAACTAAATAATAATAAATAAATAAATAATTAAAATTGTATAGAATTTCGCGTCAAAAAAAAAAAACAAAAAATGTCATCTACTAAGAGTTGTCGCGGGGATTTGTTTGATAACAACGGTTTAACGATTTGAAATTCAATGACAAAGGGTAAATAAACTCGCCAAAGTGTGACGCAAACAGGAACAACGAGCAATTTGCGAGGCCGAAAAACAATAAGCAGATAAAACATAATTTTTTTTTTTTTTTTTTTTTTTTCCTTTTCTATAATAATAATAATATAAATATATAAATAAATAAGTGTTTGCTGTTGATTAAAAGAGGTCGCCTCATTCGCTTCCAATCCGTCTCATCTTTTTTTTTTTTTTTTTTTTTAGAATAACATTTTGTAAGGTGATTCAACTCGCTTTGAACTTTTTTTTTATACAACCCCCCAACCAAAAAAAAAAAATGCTTATAAATTAAAAGTTGAAGAGCGATTTAAACCTCAAACAAGGTCATTTGCCATTCGCCGATTACCCTTTAACGTTTTTGTTTACGAACCATTAATCACCCCACTTTTCAATTTTTAAATCGATTAAACGATAAAAAAAAAAAAATTGCATTCTAAGAGGTCTATGGGAAATGCAATGCAAAAAAAAACCCAATTTATTATTCAATTACAGTGTCATTATTACACTCTACAATTATTATTATAATACTTATCAAAACTAACAGCATTTTTAACTACCGGTATTTATTTTTTTTTCTTGTACAGATGTGAGAACAAAATATTTTTATCGCATTTATTTTACTGTAAGCAAAAAATAATAATAATTGGTAAATATTAAGAAATAAAAATTAATGTGTCTAACCCTTGCAAAATAGAGATTTTAAGCTGAGGACTGTTGACATGTTGGAAGATATATAATAATTTATACAAGAGAAATGTTTGTCAATATATATACATTTTTTTAATTTATGGTGAAGTTGAATGCAGTTTTAAAATGGAGGTGGCAATCTTTTATGGTTTTGGAGCATTGGAACTCCATATTTTATTTATGGTGCCATAACACATAACTTAAAAAAATATTGATAAGTAATTTTAATTAGAGAAATGTTTGTCTTACAAAGCGTTAACAATCTCCAATGCTTTAAATTTCTATTTGCGAGGGTTAAGTACATTGCTTTTTATTTTAATATTTTTATCTCATAATATTTATCCAATTAAATTTTTTTGTATACATTAAAATATAATATTGTATTTATCACAAACTAAAAATATTTTAAATGAAATAATTCACTTTATAGGTGTCCCTTTTTACACCATTTTTTAGAGTGTGCCCCATACCTTTTGTTCCCACTGTATCTACTGCAATATTATTAAAATTGCAATAAAATAGTATTTAAAAAAAAAATACATATTTAAGTTTCCATGTACGTTAAATCAGTTTCCAAGTACACTCACGCAGGCTCGCTTTGAATCTAATATGTACAATTTACTAAAAGAAAGCATGTAAATATTTAAAGATACAGTACGTTCATTTTTCTGTGGAGAAAGAAAAAAAAAATAAGGTCAATGTTTCGTTTCCTTGAAGAAAAAAAAAGTTATGGTTGATCAACAAAATAATGATCAATATTAATTTAAAAAAAAAAAAAAAAGGAATGTTGTGTTCAAGAACGAATGAAAGTGAGTGGAGAAATATTTTGCTACAAAAAACAATTCCACAAACCAAAATACGCAACTTTCATTCCTATCAATTTTAATCTAAATCCTTTATAAAAAAAAACTTTCTTACAATAAAAAAAAAATGTATCCATTTCCCTCAAACATAACTATAAAATAAAAATATTTTACTCATTAAAAAAAAATAATCGTTTTTGAAATTCTTTTTTTTATTTTTTTTTATTTAGATGACGTCAAATTGGATCTGGATGCTTTGTGTACTGGCGATTGCCAACCAAGTTAATGGCGGTCTTTTCCACAATTACCTTCTCAAGCGATACGGAGGAGTAGGCGGAGGAGGAGGACCCAACCCCAAATTACACCAACCGCCGGAAGTCTCTCTCAACCCTTTCTCCGCTCTATTCAACTACGCCTTCCGTCAGCCCATCTTCAAAGCGCTCTCCAACCCCTACTTCAAAAGCCAATCGTCGCAATTCGTACAACAACCGTATAACAACAACAACCAACAACCGGTGAAAGTCCTCGACATTTCGCTCAACCACGGAGAACACGTGGACACGGACTCGCTATTTCCGGCTCCGCACGACATTCCCATCGTATTCACTCCGTCCAAATCAGCTCCCCCACCACCTATACAACTACAGCAACCGCCATTTATACAACATCAACCGTTACCAATACAACATCAACAACCGCCGACGCAATATCAAGCGCTGCGACCGCAAATATACAACACGAATCCCAAACCGGTTTTTAGCAATATTCAACACCAGGTCCAACAACCGTATCAAGTTCAACGGCCAACTGTACTACGTCCGTTCAATCCTCAGCCTCAACAACCCATTCACGGTCACATGTCTATGCTGCATCCGACGCAAGAAATTGGTTATTCACAACATCATCACGTGCACCGACCGCTGCTTCAATCCAACCATCAAATACAACAACAACAACCGGTCATGAATGCTATTCCATCGACCAATGTCCACACCGTATTACCATCTCACCACCACGTCACTCTCTTACCCGCGGGACACTTCTCCCTCAGCAATCCTTTAGGTAAACCTATCAAATGGTCCACGCCCGTCTTCAACGCGAATACTAAAATAGTCTCGAACGATACGAAAAATCCAATGTCCGTTTTTCTTCCTATCAAAGACCACACTCCGGCCGAAACTAAAGAATTATATCCGCAAAATTATCCGTCTTACGAAGCCGCTTACGCCCCGTCCTACGCTCCTTCATTCGGACCTGCCTACGCTCCGTCGTTCGAGCCGCCTTACGGACCAGAGTTTGCACCCGCTTATGAACCGCTTTACTTCCAAACGCCCGAGATGTACCCTCTACCACCAGCCAACGAACCTACGTACGCCAATTATAACCCAGCCTATTTTCCGTATTATCCAGTTTACGCCAACGCTTCGATGTATTTGAACTCGACTAACGGCACCATGAGTAACGCAACGTCGTATTATCCGCAGTACGGCGCAATGGGCTCTTATTATAACAACACCGGTTACAATTCGACTAATACTACGACCACTTCTACCACTACTACTACCACCACCACCACGACTACAACCACTACAACTACGACCACCCCTCGACCGCCAGTGAGAAGACCCAGCCGAGTTCGAAGTACCACGAAGAGACCTAGACCAGCGGCGGGTGCAGTTGGCGGCTCGGGATCGAGTGAAGATGCGGAGGCGGCGCAGGACGAGAAGCCCAGACCGAGACCTAGACCGAGGCCCCGCCCGAAACCAGTTTCTCAAGATTCGGAAGTTGCTGGAACGCCCATTGATTCCGCCGCCGCTGCTGCTGGTGGTACGGCCAGCGATGCGGCTGCGGCGGAAGAAGGAGCGGGATTAACTTCGGTTTTCACCAACTTTTTAGACGAATTGGCCAATATGTTGGAGCAGTTCGGACCCACCACTCCCTTACCATTAGGCGATGTGGTAAGTGGAGCGAGCAACGTGGCGAGTGACGCGGTGGCCAATGATGGAGGTTTATTTTCTTCGCTGGGAGGCTTAGGGTCTCAAGCGTCGGGGATAGCTGGAGGAATTAGCGAGGCTTCCGGAGCAGTGGGCAACGCCGTTCACACGGCTAATATCGTATCCGGACTAGCGACGGAAGGTGGCGGAGCTGGAGGAGCCGCTGCTGGAGAATCAGCTGCAACGGGAGGAGGCGCCGCTGCTGCTGCTCCGCAACTTCCGTTCTTAGGACAAACAGGAAGTGGACTGGTGGGAGGAGGAGCTGAAGCCGGTTTGCAAAATCCAGCCGGTGCCAGTTCGGAAACAGAATCAGTAGCCGCCATGCAAGATTTTAGTCAATTTAATAACGGGGACGGAATGGTCTCCTTTCCGGAAATGATGATGGAGCCGGAAATTCTGCAGCAAGCCGTGCCCATAGACATTTTCGGAACGCCTTTGCACAACGTTCCTCAAATGTTATTACCGCCGTTGAACGCTGAATTCGGCGCAGTCGGCGGCGGAGCGCACCCGGCCAGCTTAGAAGACGAGGAGATTCCCAGCGCCGAACCGGAACCGGTTCTTAGCAACAGCCAAGAAATTCCGTTCTTTTCCGCACAAAATATGATGAACGTAGTCAATCAACAACCGCCAACCGCTCTTTTTAGCGACGAGATTCCCACGCCGGAAATGGATAACCTGGCCGAAGCTAGCGCCGTCGCCGTTCACGATCACTTCTCATCCGCCGACCAATCGTTATTCTCCTCATCCTCCGGCGATTCTTTGCTGCCGGCCACTCCAACACGAGCTTCGAGAAACGTTTCGGAAATAAACGTAGAAGCGACGAATAGTTCGAGAAGCAGCGGAGGACGAGATATAAATTTACTCTCCACGTTAATTCAAGATAGTATCAATTTCGAAGACGAACGAGGAGCGAGAGAGCAATTGTTTGGGGAGCGAAACGACGGGTTCAATAGCACGACGGCTCCCGCCGAACAGACTACCACCGTCAGTCACTTTCCTTCGCGAAGAATCGGAGATGTGTCGACCGAATCCGATTTCAAAGTAGTTGTTGAGAGTAACGAAGTGACGCCAGCTAGTACCGCCGTCACTAATGAAACGGAAACGACGACGACGACGGGTATTCAAGAATATAGTTCCACCGGTCGCGTAGTCGACCAATGGTCTACAGGAAACTCGATCGTGGCGTATAAAGAAAAATCTTGGCCCACGTCGACGGTACAATCTGTGACGGAGAAAGTAAATAATAATAATAATAATAAAGCAGATATTTTACGAGGGAAATCCGACGTTTACGCTGCTTCGAAAAAACGAGTTTCCAAGAAAAACACTGATCAAGTTTAATGTAAACAAATTTTTATTATTATCGATCTGCTCAAAAGTTTGAATGATGAAAAAAAGATGGCTGTAAATAATTACTATGAGAGACAATGTTGCAATTGACTATACGCTGTTGAATGGCGAACCTCGGATATTTTTTTACTATTTGCTCGAAATGAAATTGTTTTGTAAATATTTCCGCGAATTATATTTTTTTAAAACATTTTATCGTTGATTTTCTTTTATATATTTTTTTAAGAGTAATAATTGTAATTTTTAAGTGTTTTTTTATTACAATAAAAATCGAATGTAATAAAATTTTTATTATAAAAAAACGTTTATTTTTTTTTTTTTTTATTATTAAATATTTTGTATATAAAAACGAAAATAAAATCAGCACCGATATAAATTTTTGAAATATTTTTTTATGTGTTTGTGATTTTATTTTAGAATTTTACAAAAAAAAAAAAAATCGAAATATTTAAAAAAAAAAAAAACCCCCCGCTTAAAAAACTTGAAACTTTTTTCTATTAATAACCTTGCTAACTCAAAAAAATGAATTAATAAAATAAAAAAAATTCCCTATAAACTTCTAACCAAAAATCGACCGTATTAATTTTTCTATTATTCTTACAGTAAAACCTCTACTCGCGACCAAGGTCCACCTTTACTTAAAGACCACCCCCAAATACGTCCCTCCGATTTTCCCCATGTTAATGCACCTCTAATCCTGGACCACCTCTACTATATAAGACCATGACCATGCATTTCATGGCCTCCATTGAAAACCTTCATTACAAGACCACTGAAATGCTGCGCAGTAGCATTCTGCGCACTCCCAGATGATGATTTTTGTCAGTCAACATTGGAATGTGGTTGAATAAATAAAATTCTAATACTTGATCGCAATTTCTAGTAATAGAATTTTAGTCAAAAAGTGAAAAGCCACAAAATTACAATTTTAATTGCACAAAAATAATCAATTTTTAAAAAAAAAAAAAAAAAAAAAAAATTCTATTTGAAGACCACCTCTACTTGAAGACCACTTTTAGTCGGTCCCAACGGTGATCTGGAAATAGAGGTTTCACTGTATTAATTTGCATCTAAACGACAAAATGATACCCGCGCAAACATCAAACCAAAATAACACACAATTTAGTACAGACAGAGCTAGGATGACCAAAAATGAGCTAGTGGTAGTAGGTCACCTTAATAATAATTACGATCCAAAGACCAGACACCTATTAAATAAATGACCCTAACACATTTTTACACTGGTTGTAAACAACAGTTGCTGTGGAATGTGTTTACGTTTTGAAAAGTGAAGAGAGGTGGATATACCCCAAACAAAGAAAAATGAGAGAGAGGGGGTCAAGAATAAAGGTCAGCTAGCCCCAGAAAAGGTGAGGAGGCCCTTTTAAAATGACGTAAGTAAAGAAAAGTTGAGGTATAAACGAGAAAGTTTTGCACTTCACTTTTGGTCTCTCACTCAATTAGGTACCACGTCCGTCTTCTTCTCTTCGCCCTGTTCATTTCGGAATACCTTATCGTAAGTTGATCAACATTATTTATTTAATTTAGGTCCATTTCTTTTTTAATATATATTATGTATTAAGTATATTTTATAATTTTTAGATGGCCACGAAAACTGTTCTTTTAATATTCACAATTTCGTGTGGTTTGGCTACAACAACCTTCATATCAGGTAAACTTATTCGATCAACTTTCAAAAAAATAATAGTGTTTTAAAATTCAAGCAAATATAATTTTCTTGCCTTAATTAGGTTATAGCAAAGTGAGAACCTATAATAGTAATTCAGGCACCGCAACGCTCCCGTCTCCAGTTTCTTACATCATCCTTCCCGCTCCGCCAATTATCCACGCAGGGAGCGCCGTTTCGGTTCCCGTAAGAAGTTCCCCTTCAAACCTAGTTAAAACTCATATCCCGCCTAATAATAATAACCAGCCCGTCGCGTTCCCTCAAAATCCCGTTCCCCATCGCCCGGTGACCTACAACGCGGAGCCCGAACCATCCAAACCGGCCTTCAGCCTGTGGTCCATCTTCCAACTGCCCAAACTCCACAGCTTCGGCTCGACCAAAGCGCCGCCGACGCCGCAAACCTACGGCGCCATTCAAAGTTACGCCGAACCCCACGCTAAGCCCTTCGTCATACTCACTCAACGTCATCCGCCCTTAGCACCGGCTTATTACACGCGAGTCTTCCCCAGCGAGTTCGCTAACCAAGGACTCAGGCAAGTTCCCGCGCCCAAACAACTCGTTAAGCCGCTCAATAGCACCACTGCCCCCGCTCCTAAAACCACCACTTCCGCTCCTCCCACTCAAGGAACGCTTCCGCCTCAAGGATATTCTTTGTATCTACTTCCGCTAAGATTGAACTCGCAGAACAAAGTCTACGCTGACCCAGCGGCAGATTACTTCAATAATTTCGAATCGGTGGACAGAGCTAACCACCAGCCGCTCTCAACGTCCACCGCAGTTCCCGCAACTACCAAATCGATTGGTTGCGAGAAAGTTGGGGAAAGAGAAGAATTAATAAAAATCGCTTATCCAATTCCGGTTCCTGTGGTGGATCGAGTTGAGGAATCGACGGAGGATGTAGCGAGCAGCACTATGAACGTCGTCGGCGGAAACCAGCAAACGACTAATTCCGTTATGAAAGCCGAAGCTCGAATTATGGAACTATATTCCGATTCAAAAAGTGAGCAATGGAGACCAATTTAAGATTCTTTCTTTCAAATTATTGTATTATTGGGAGCCATTTTTTTTGGGGTCATCACATGCGCTTATATTTTTCACTTTATTGTTTGTCAACTTTTTGGGTAAAAAAAATAAAATAAATAAAAAATTATAATAATTATGAAACTTCGCTCGTTTTATCATTATAAAAGTCTAACAATATTATTTTTTAACGCAAAAAATAAAATTATTTTACAATAATCGATTGATTTTAAAACGTGACTCTGATTTTAAGTTGACCATTAGCGCACAGCAACGACTGATAAAATCATAAATGAAAAATAATTATGGTGAAAATTAGATAATGGAAATATTTTAATAAAGATTTTTGACTGGTTTTCTCAATAGAAAAAAAAAATAAATAATAATAATAATATAAATCAATTATCATGCAATTACGGATTTGTAAATGCAGATAATCCGGAAATTGTTATTTATTTTCGTTCTCATTAAAATTAATGTACATTTCATTTTCGATCACCTACACTATTAAGTACGGCAGGGTAACAGTAGTGCAGTATGATGAAACCCAAAAATACAGTACTAGAAAAACAAAATCACTATTTTGCAATCCTAAGAAACTTTAGCCATCGATATAGTCAATAATTTTTATTGAGCAATTATTCCATCGAAATTGCCTGATCGATTTCACTTTTTGAAAAAAAAATTTTGTTATTTAAGTTTTTGATACGTAACACGATATTTTAATCCGTTCCGCAATTCTTTCTAATACAGTATAATATTATAGAGTGTTAAATTATCAAAAAAATAAATAAATAAAATACCAAGACTGTGTTTCTCAATAATAAAATACTGTCACGTACGGTAGTAATACAGTACAGTATTAAAAAAAAAATTTAAATCATAAAAAATATCAAACTTTAATAATTATTCTCAAATTTCTAAAATACAGTACAGTACTATAATTTTAATTTAAAAAAAACGTTTTTAAAATAACTATTTAAACTTAAAAGTGTAGTGCAAAATATATATTTTTAAGTTACGTTATTTTGTACTCTTCTTGGCCTAAATTACTGCGCAGGACAGGTTTTAGGAAACTACTTTTTTTTTTGTGAAAAGAATATTATTTTCAATCACCCTGTAACCTTGTTATTTTTTATTTTCTCATCCCCTCAGACTTGTTTTGAGAGAAAGTCAAGGCCAAAGTCTAGTTTTATCTTTTATGGTGGACGAGTGAGTGACCTTTCATCCTCCTCTATTTCGAAACCCGGTTTCATAATACGTTACTCGGGCATTTGCGAACTACAGTTTCACTCAGAGCCTCATTCAGTATCTCTCTCAGTGACCAGCTCCGAGGTCCAACTCTCCTTCTCAGTCGTCTATAGTCTAGTTCCCGAGTGAAGTTAAAAAAAAAAAATTTTTTTTAAAAAAATGTCCGCACCTTTACTAGCAGTTCTGAGTGTGTCCAACAAAGTGGGTTTGGTGGATTTGGCCAAACGTTTAAACACTTTGGGACTGCAACTGGTAGCTTCGGGTGGCACTTCCAAAACCTTAAGAGAAGCCGGTCTACAAGTCCAGTAATTATATTTTTTTATTTACTTTAAAATGCTGTAGTTTTACCGCTAGAAAAGTGTACATGTACCTACAGTAAATATGTAGTAGCCTATACCTGAATAAGTTCTTTAATAATAATAATTTTCGACCTAAATAACTTATAAATACGGTAAAATAGTTAAATTAAAAGTTAAATCTTGTAACGCAATGTCTGAAGGTTAAATGCAGTACAGTCGATAAAAAAAACCAATAATAATTATGGTGCAATCGAACTCTCCAATATCATATAATAATTATTCAAACGGAGAAAGAGAAAGATTGAAAATCTCAGATGAATCCATTTAGAAACCCCAAAAAAAAGCTATAATCACCAGTCAAAAAGTAGAATAAAAATAATAAAAATTTATTTAAAACTCTAAAAATCTCAAATCTATTTTCGTATATTATTAGATTTTGTTCTATTAATAAAATCGGAATTTTTAAGAAATTCCAAAATTTTGTGCTTTTCAAAAATTATTTAATGAAATAATTATGTAGGCCTATTATAGAAAATCAGTGAGCGGATAATTAATCAGATTTAAAAATTTAATATAGCCTACTGTATTGCTTTTCTCGATTTTATCCCGATTTTACAATGTTATTGATCTTGGGTTATCCTAAGCTATTAATAAGCGGTAATTATGTTGTGAACTCGTGACTATTATGCTACTTGTTTAAAGTCCGAAAAGTGGCTTAAATTACTTAAACCATTTTGAGAAAATGTAATCTTCGTTTGATAAAAATCTTTGACTTTTTTTTTTTTACTTCAAATTAAAAAAAATTTCTAATCTTTACAGGGATGTATCTTCAATTACCGGAGCGCCAGAAATGTTGGGAGGACGAGTTAAAACTCTGCATCCGGCCATCCACGCCGGTAAAATATATTTATTTAAAGTTTTTACCTATATTGCTTTTATTAATAATTATTGTATTTCTTAAGGAATTTTGGCTCGATTCAACGAACAAGATAAAGCGGATATGGAGAAACAAAACTTCAACTACGTTCAAGTCGTCGTTTGCAATTTGTATCCGTTTCAAGAAACCATCTCCGCTGCGAATGCGACAGTAGCCGATGCGGTGGAAAACATCGATATAGGTAAATTTAAAATTTTATTCAAATTTTAAAATGGAATTAAAATTGGAATAAAAAAAAAAATGTTTAATTTTGAAAAGGCGGAGTTACACTTTTGCGAGCAGCTGCGAAAAATCATCAGCGAGTGACGGTTGTTTGCGATCCTCAAGATTACGATAAGTAAATAAATAAATAAAAATACTTAAGAAAAACAATTAAGTTTTTTTCCTTTAATTAATAAATTTTTTTTTCTCGATTAAGATTTGTTAGTGAAATGGAAAGCAACGCTACGCGTGATACGAGTGTTGAAACCCGACAAACATTAGCTTTGAAAGTAAACAAAAAATTATTATTCTAAAACCTAAATTTAATTTGTTATTAAATAATTTTGCGCAGGCATTTACGCACACGGCCGAATACGACGACGCCATTTCCAATTACTTCCGCCGTCAATACAGTTCCGGCGTTGCCCAATGGCCATTGCGTTACGGCATGAATCCGCATCAGAAACCGGCGCAACTTTTTACCACCGCCCCGCAACTTCCACTCACAAGTAATCGCACTTTCTTAATTAAAACCACTTCCAATATTTTAATAATCCCCGATTTACATGAATTTTTCGTAGTTCGCAGCGGTTCCCCCGGCTTCATCAACATTTGCGACGCTCTCAACGCCTGGCAATTGGTCCGAGAATTGAAATCTGCGCTCAATCTTCCTGCAGCCACGTCTTTTAAACACGTGAGCCCAGCCGGTAAACACCATAATTATAATTATAAAAACTTTTCCCACATTTTAAACATAATTCCAAAAACGAATATTGTAGGCGCCGCTGTCGGAGTTCCATTAACCGCGGACGAAGCGAAATTGTGCATGGTGGATGATATTTACGATACTTTAACACCTTTGGCCACCGCCTACGCCAGAGCACGAGGTAACCTTCAACCCTCCCCAAAAACTCATTTTTATCAAATCTTAAATCCAATTTTTAATTAAATGTTAGGAGCTGATCGAATGTCCTCTTTCGGAGATTTCATCGCTCTTTCCGATGTGTGCGATTCCGCAACCGCTACAATTATTGGCCGAGAAGTAATATTATTTTGAAATTTAATTTTTTTTTTTTTTTTTGCTTCTAATTTTAATTGCAAATATTTTTTTTTTGTTTCTAATTTGAATTGCAAATATTTTTTTTTGTTTTGTTTGTTTTTATGAAAAGGTTTCGGACGGAATAATTGCTCCCGGATATACGGACGAAGCATTCGCCATTCTTAAAAAGAAAAAAGGA
Organism: Polydesmus complanatus; assembly: GCA_034692225.1. Lineage (NCBI taxonomy): Eukaryota > Metazoa > Arthropoda > Diplopoda > Polydesmida > Polydesmidae > Polydesmus > Polydesmus complanatus. The sequence goes on from JAQGAZ010002477.1 coordinate 15,914, forward strand.
GGAGCTTATTGCATTTTGCAGGTTTTTTTATAATATAATAATTATTTAGCTTCTCGATAAATTTAAAATACTTTTTATAATAAACTTACTATAAATACTATTATTTAGATCGATCCAAATTATGTTCCGAATGAGACCGAACGCAAAACTCTTTTCGGATTAACGCTGGAACAAGCCAGAAATAACGTGACAATCGACAATTCTCTTTTCACCAATTTAGTTACCAATAATAAAAACGTACGTGCAAAACCCAATTTTTGTTTATTGATTGATTATAATCGAGATATTTTTTTTTTTTAATAGTTGCCAGAATCTGCTGTCAGAGATTTCATCGTGGCTACGCTCGCTCTCAAATATACTCAATCCAATTCCGTGTGTTACGCAAAAAATGGCCAAGTAAAATAGATTTTTAATTCGCCAAAAAAGATTTAAAAACTTCCCGTTATTTAAAATTATAATTTATTTATTTTTTAATGTTATTTTGAAGGTGATTGGAATTGGCGCTGGACAACAGTCCCGCATTCACTGCACTCGTCTTGCCGGTGATAAAGCCAATAATTGGTAATATTAAAAATTTATTTAATTAATTGTAATTCTAAAAACATTTTTAATTCGCATTTTCTAATCGCAGGTGGTTGAGACATCACCCCAAAATTTTAGGAATGGAGTTTAAAAAAGGAGTGAAACGAGCGGAAATTTCCAACGCCATCGACATCTACGTTCTGGGAACTGTGGGACAAGTAAACCACTTTCATAATTAATTAATATTTTTTTTTTCCTAATGATTTTTATATGAACTTATAAAGGACATGAGTAAATCGGATTGGGAAAATATGTTCGTGAATCCACCCGGTGAATTAACGAGAGAAGAGCGAGAAGCATGGATCAAAGGGGCGACCGATGTCGTTCTCTGCTCCGACGCTTTCTTCCCATTCCGCGATAATATCGATAGAGCTTATCAAGTAATTTTCCATACAACACGAGCTTTTTTTTATAATAATATCTTTTTCTAACCCGTAATACTGTATTTTAATTCTAGAGCGGTGTCAAATATATCGCTAGTCCATCTGGTTCGACCAACGACGCTGCCATCATCACCGCTTGCAATGACCACAACATCACGTTGACCTTTACCAATCTCCGTTTATTTCATCATTAAATCAAAATTTAATATGTATTCTCTTAACATACCTTATTATAAACGTTTAATATTCAACTTTGTATAGTTATGAAATTTTGTAAGCTAATAAATTGAACTTTGATAACACAAAATGACATGGAAGTTGGATTATTCTAATTACTGGTAGTCTCAATTGGCATGACAACACCATTATAGTTATTACAGAAAAATTTAGCCTTAAATTTGAAATTGAAAAATAATACAGCCTCGATCATTCATTGTCTCTCGAATATTTAAGTCTGGGGGGGAACAGTAATAACATTTTGGAACAAGCTACCGGTAGCGATCCAATGTTTATCGTTTGGTAGACTCAATGAATTTATTTCTTTCCTTTAAGAGTGGCGAAAATTTTACGAAAAGAAGAAGAGCGCACCTTTTGTAACACGAAATGATAAAAACGAAGAATATAATAATAGTTTTTATCTTACCGTAATTATTGTTGATAT
>JAQGAZ010002478.1:0-17537 GCA_034692225.1 Polydesmus complanatus
ATGCTTGTCCCGGGTATTCCCGGGGCAAGAAGTTGTCTTTGACGCAATAAAAGGGAAATAAATAAATAAATAAATATTAATATAAATATTAATTTACATTTTATTTTTTAACAACATTTTATATTAGTATTAGTTTTAAAAAAAGGTTACAAAGCCTTCATCATTCACTTTTAAACAATCTGCAAAAATTTACTAATTTTGGCAACTTGCTACTTTTCTTTAACAATATTTTCCTAAAGTGTTAATTAACAACTAATAAAAAGCGCAAACCCTGAAGTTTAATGGTGCCTATAATAAATAGTCACAGCGTTTTTCTGATACAATTTCCGTTTTCCAAAATACTTTAAAAAAAAAGAAGTCAAATTGAAATGAAAATAATTAAGTTTTGAACTTTTGATAGTGGCCAGAACCTTATTTTCCATTCTCAGAACAACAATGCTGTTTGGAAGTGTCAGCAGGGTTCAACTCAAAAATTGAAAATGTCACTTCTTAAAATATTTTCCCTAAACTAAATAACTACCGGTATAGGTAAAGTACATTAAACATTAAATTTGTTTATGCGACGTTTATCGTCTGCAAACATTAATAAACAGTTGCAAATGGCCAACCGCAAAGTGTCCATACATAGGAAAGCGTTGCAGTCAATCTCCAACCAAAAGCAACAAAAAAAAAAAAAAAAACGCTCAAATTTAAAAAGCAAATTTTTCAATATCAACGAAAATGACAAGTTAATGATAAGTTGGTAAATGCGTGTGTGGCGTCGCGCAGTCAGAGCGAGCGAGCGTTTCGCATTCAAATCCAGCACGATAACACGAGTCAATTGTGTTTGGCGTTCACAAAGGAAGATGGAAACGGATGTGAGTTTGGTCGGGTGAGGACATTGTAGTTGAAAAGCGTGTGATGATGAGGAAATTAAGCGCAAAAGTAGCTGCTTGACTCCGGCGCAACGCTCCTAATGTGTCGCCACCGCCGCCGCCGATGTATCTTTACGCAACGTAAAGATAAAGCTTCCTGAATCGCAGCCAACGCGCAGATACGCCGCATTTATTGTATAAAATTAATTATGCAAAAGTCCTCTGTCATTTTTCCCAAAGTGACCTCACGTGTCAACCCGCGGAAAACTCAAAGGGTTGCCACTGCTGATAGGAATCGAATAAAAAAATAACGCGGAAAAAAGATGAAAAAGGGGTCGCGTAAAAGGCAGGGGGGAGTTCAATGGGTGGGTGTAGAATCGAAAATTAAATGTAGGTTGGATGAAAAGGTCCAATCGCTTGACGAAATTACGCAGTCTCACTCGCCAATGGAAACTGAGACATTCAGCTACTGTACCAATAGAACCTCGAACCACAACAGTTAATTATCAAAAAATAATACTCATCCTGCATAAACACAGCGATTTTTTTTTTTTTTACAAAACTTAATTTTTAAAGCTTTTTTTAAAACACTAGATAAGCGATAAATTTCAAAAAAAATAAGAGCCGTTCAAAAATATTTTTCAATAATTTATTTAAAATGCTTCGTTTCATTTGTTATGAATAATGAAGTAATTTATACTCTTGATTTTATTTATTCAAAGTTTGCTTATTGCTTTCTTCAGTGAAAAGTACCATTTTGTGTTATGTAATTTTGCCAATAAAACAATTTCAAAATGCAAAAATCCCTATCGACATTTTTTTTTTAAAAAAAAATCCCGTACACAAAATGTCCTTAAGCATTAAAAAATGTCGCGTAATTTAGCACCACAAAAGTGATAAAAAGTGATTATGTGCGTGCAATTAATTTGATTTAATCTTCGAACGGCTGTGTGAGATCAAATCTGATGTCAGAGAGGGGATTTCTTTTTTTTAACAAAATACAAAAAAACAATACCTACTGTATTTAAATTTATTTTATGAAATTTTTAATTTGTGTTAATTAATCGAAAAAATAAGTGAAATTATAATATTGCAACTGGTTATTTTATTTTTTTTTTTAATTAGAGTTTGCGAACTCACATTCGAGGATTAAATGTTTCTGATATGTTTGGTTTGGGTTATGTAATGTAGTAATGTACAGTAGCTCTCTGATATGAATTAGATTATGAATATAGTATTAACTATTAAGATAATTTTAAGATATCGGATAATGCCACATTATTATTTACTGTATTTACCGGTACTTAATTAAAATCTTAGTTTACAAACATTCATTTTGTAATTGAGTTTTAAAACTAATAATGGTACGTATCATATTGCAATCTTAATTCTAATACAAAATGTTAATTTGTGCTTTTCTTTTTTTTTTTGATTTTCAACTTTCATCTACTGCATTTCTATATTGATAAATTAACCATATTTATTAATTAGCCGGAGGTTACGTTACTTAATAATACAAATTTCGCATTTCACTATCCTATGGCACGAAAATGGATAATGCAATTTATTCCAGCATTATGCAAACATTCAATATACCGTGGAGCCCATTTAATGCTTTTGTGAAACTGATCGGAGCGTGTTCGGTCTACAATCATCATATTACGAGTTTCAAAGCAGAAGCGAATGATACGAAAGAAAATTTAATTTTAAAAAATACAATAGAAAATGTAACGGTTATTTAAATTCAGAAAGAGACGAGAGAGAGAAAGAAAGAACAGAAAAAAAACGCATGAAAAAGAGCGTTGGTGGCAAAGATGAGCCATGAAAATACTTATTTCCGGTCATGTATACAGAAGGCGATAAAAGAGGATGACAAAAGTCAATGAATAGAAGATCAATTCCGCCCCCACCTTCCATTAGAATGGCGGAATGGAGTGGACATGATAGCCTTCGCCAGTTTGACCAGCTCATTTCATATCCGGTCAAATAAAACACGCTCCACAATCATGAAAAAAGAAGCGCAAAAAGAAGAAGAAAAAAAAACCTTATTTCCTATTCGATATTTGATGTACCAAACGGTAATAATAACATGATTCAACCGAATATCTATTTTTTTTTTATTTCCCCTTCCATTTCTGTCATTTTCCTCCTATCATTTATTTCAATTTCACTACCAGTAGCAAAAAGTCACAGAACTAAATTATATTACCTGGCGAACAATAAAAGTAATAATAATAAAAAAAAAATACATAATATGCATTTTATGTACGGTATCTAATAAAAAAAAAAAACTATTTTTTTTTTCTTACTATTATTAAAAAAAAAAAAAAAATTACGCCATTAAATTTTGGCAGAGTAAAAAGATGGGCGTAACTCCTACGAACAAAGTTTGCAAGTCATTTGAGTAACAAACAAAAATTCGTAACTAAGTGATAACCAAATGCAAAAAGGTAATAGCAGCATTATTTTTGCTTCTAAAATATCCCACAACTCCCACCACCATTACATTTGTGCATAACAAAAACGATGTGCATCTATTTCAATTACAAAATCAATGAATGATGTCAAGCCCTCACCCCCTCCTGCCTTCCTATTTTTCCTACCCTCAGCTTTTGTTCGATATTATATTATATAAAAAAATAAAAAAAAGTGAAAGTGGAACGAATTTTTAATCGAATGATGAGCGATAGATATTATAAAGAAGAGATCCCTTTTGCATTTACGAGATGATTAAGACATCACGCGGTGAACTAAAATATCATCATAATTATTTTACAAAACACGAGTTTTTTTTTTGCTCAAAAAATCAAAAAAAAAAATGAAAGCCTCGATTCTTATTCATAGCCTCGTTAAAAAGCGTTAGTCGTTGTTTGGAAGATTTTGCCGGAAGTGCGAGGAACGGGGAAAAGGAAGTGTGCTAAATCGTAACCGCGTCTGATGCCGGTCGCAGATTAAATACTTCGCATGCTAATTTATTTCGAATTTTTCTCGGGTTTTTATTTTTTTTTTAAGATTAAAAAAAAAAGTAAAAGCAAAGACATTTTCGTTCTGTAATCAGATCTTGCAGTGAGGTATCTCCGAATGACGGGAAACGGCAAAACTTTAAAGAAAATTGAAGAAAGAGAAAGTGAGGAGTGGAGGGGGGGGGGAGAGAAATAAACAACGACCGAAAGTCAACCGTATCAATTTAGTCGTAAAAAAAATTGCCAATTTTTTCTTTCTCCCGTCCAATCAACTAACTACCAATTGTAACTGTTCTCATGTTGCACAAAACCTGAAATTTTCTTTCTTAAAAATTTTTATAAAAAAAAAATAAAATAACAAAAAACACTAAAGTCGAACGAAAATAAATTTTAATTTGGTCGAAATTTCTTAAATTTGGCAGGGTAAAAACATAGGGTGAAAAAACTTCCAAACTTAAACCCAACAATGCGAAAATTATTTAAGAGTTGGAGAATAAAGCTGTTAATCAACACAAATATAATGCATCTCTCATTTCCCTTCTTTTGGAAATCGCATTTACGGTACTGTACTTTAAAAACAATTACTGATGGGTTCCATTATGGCGAAATTCTCGATACCGCTGTACATGTACATCCGAAATATTTCAAAATTCCCCAATCCCTACAATAAAAATATCAACTATAAACCCAAAATTCAAAACTATCGCTTTAAGTCTTAAAAGTTTCAGATAAACGTTGATAAGTTCATTTTCAGTCAGAAAAACATTCTCGATTATTAAAAATAAAATAATAATAAATCCCATGAATTCCAAATTTAATTCTTACTACGTTCAAGGCAAATGAAAAAGTTAGCTAAAAATGATTCCATAAAAAAGCTGAATTTCAGTAGTCAGCAAAAGATGCAGCTAGAATGTTGTTTATGGTTTTTGGTGCCCAATACTAACCGGCCCAACCTGAGCAACTACAGATAGCTGCTCGAAGCTAAAAATTCATCCAGAGTTTTAACAGTTTTTAAATAAAATAAAATTAAGATTGTGTAAAGAAAGCGTCTTAGATGATAAGATGCAAATAGGTTGAATATTTCTTTTTTTAGTTTAACGACGTAAAAAAAAAAAAAATAACAACGCGTCAGTGGAGGTATCTTTGTACATATTGTGTGTGTCCGCATACGAGTTCACATCGTCACATCTACTGTACTGTAGTGTCGCCATCTGTCTTACTTGAATTACTGTTGAAGCTAAAATAAGCTCGCATGGGTAACGTTTGAGACATTCGATCCTTCTTCCCCCACCCCCCTATTCCTCATCCCTCAACATGCAATTCCCCTTCCTGTTCCAAGAGCGCCCTGCCTCCATCCCTCGGTGGCACCGAGAACGCAAACAAACCAAAACTTTGAAGAAAAATAACTTACACCCTCCAAAAAAAAAAAAAATCCCATAAAAAAAAAAAAAATCTGTCTCCCTTTTCCTCCTTTTTTAAAAATAATTATATCGGTAATTTCTTTTAGCGAATGTATTACTGTAATTTCCATAATGACTCTTACCTGTCAATAAGCGTTGCGTGGAGTGACGTCGTTTTTGTCTTCTTCATTAGTGTCATTATTTTCTTCGCTTTTTCCTCTTAAATTTTTTTTTTATTATTGTTGTTTCTTTTTTACCTCTTGAGTTTTCTAAGGCGTCGAGTGGATGAGCCTCGGAGTGTCCTTAACGCGCGCGTGTTTGCGTATATTCACAGCGTGCTGTAAAATGAAAATGTAAAAAAAAAAAATAAATAAAAGAGAATTAATTTCCGGTTGCTTACATATTCATAATGACGCTCGGTGTTGCAAATTGTTTTTGAACCCTGGGGGGTCTCATTTTCCCCTTCCCCCCCACCCACTCACTCGTGCGTTCATTCCCCATCGCTTTGTTTTTACGAGGGAGAGGAGTTGAAGGCTCTCGCAGAGGGAGCCCTAACAAACATCAAAATAATTAATAGTCGCGAAAAGAACATATCCATTATTTCCACACTTGAAAAACGTTAATAAAAAAATAAATATTTTCAACTCCGACGACATTTTTCCATTTACTTCTTTTTTTTTCACTCTCTCTCTTCCTGATTTTTGATTCTCCCGTAGGCTGAACCCACCTACCTACCCCCAGTCAACGAATCAAACTCATTCTCGGACTCTTGCAGTATTTATTATTGAAAAAGGTAAGTTAGAAAGGCGACGAGATTGAATTTCGCCATCCCTGATTGGAGTTTTTAGGGGAACGGGAATTAAATTTCATTTTTGAATCGAGATACTTGATTCTGTTTTAAATTTCAACTTAACCCTATCTCGTTTCGGTCCGAGCGAGATGGAAGAGTTAATCAGAGCCGGATTTATTTTTTTCCCCTCCCCAAGTAAACCCCAACAAACTTCGACAAACCCAGTAGGAAAACCAATTGTCCCAAAAAGAAATTTTTCCAAAATAATTATTACTGTATTATATAATTTGCTATTTAAATCCATCACGTACCTCATAAACCGAGTCAAAATGATCCAAATTGGACAATAAAGAATGTTACAGTGTTCTTACCCTTCCTTCTACTTTTCAAATTGTTGCGTTTTATTTTGAATTTTTATTGCATTCGGTTATTTTGTTTCAACGTATGGTTTTTTGTATAGCTCGCGTTTGATTTTAAATTAGGTACCGTACTGAAGAATTTTTTTTTTTTTTTTTGGGATCAGAAAAGAATTTAAAAAAATTAAACAAATCAATAATACCTTAGGGCAGGAAGAGAATGAAATCCTGCCCTGGAGGTGGCACGTATCAATAATAGTAACGAAACGCGAGTCACCCATTCCAACATCACCTTTCCTTCAAGAATAATTAATAAAGGAAATATTTCGAAGATTTTGATAAATACATGTAACTTTGAAACAAGAAAAAAAAAAGAACCCCTTGACTTTTTGTTATTTTGCAGCTGCTGCTAGGCTGCGACCTCTGCCCTCTATCCCTGCGCGCAACGACGCGTGGGGGCGCGCAAAAAACAAACGACTTTCAACAATCTCACAGCCAAAAAAAAAAAAAAAATACAGTATATATATTTTTTTTCATTCTCATTTAAATAGAAAAATATGCAATATTAATTACGAGATAAATTACAATCAGTTTTAAATTTCATAACAAGGATGGTTTTTTTTTGGCTCGCAAAGCTAGTCTCTCTCTCTCTCGACATCTTCAGATTCATTTCAAGCGCGTCACGTCACGAAACGTAATCCCAGCGTTAAAGCGAGGCAAATCCTCATTCTCCAATGCACATGTCGTAAGGCACGTCCTCGAAATCCAATACAAAAATTATTAATAATTAAAATTCAATATAGCGTAAAAAAAACTTAATTTACACTTTCTAAACAAACAATATTATTATAGGAATTAACTTTTTGTTTTATAATTTTATTATAAAATTTGCTTTTAACTCTTTGTTATATTGAAGAAGCTTTTCTACAGTACATCAACCAACCAATTTCAAGACGTGCAAGATTAATGTAAACAAAGATCTGGTTACGGTGCGTACAGTATTATTATCAAACCAGTTTCAACAGAAAATTTTGGTTTTAAAAAAAATAAATAAATAAATAAAACTGGTTCGAACTGAGGTAACAGGAATTGTATATTAATAATTATACTCCTTTATTTTTTTCACAGAACATTACTTGTGATGAATTCAATTTCTTGATTTCTGTTTGAACAATATTCGCAAACATCCAAACAATTGCTTAATCCAAAAATACGTTATATCGTAATATGCCCGGTTCTCTGGACGACTTTTTATGTGGATCAAAATGCTGGGTTCAATTTTAATATCCTCGCTGCTACTTTTTCTTTCTGCTAATTTGCGTATTTTCGAAATGACACCTTTGGTCGCTTGTTTTCTTTCGTTAAAAACATTATCGTATCAATAGTTTAAATAATTTTTTAATAATTTTGAGTACCACGGTAATAAAAACTGGGTTTAATTTAATTTTAAAATCTATAATTATATATTTTTGAAAAATATAAAAACGTGCATTTCGCTGGTGCATAATTTCGAATACCGGTATGGTAAATTGCAAACAAAATAATGGTGTCCTCTTGGACTCTATAAATTAAAACTAACGACACGAAACATCAAGGCGAAGTCGATAAAGATAATTTTATTCCTTCAATGAATAGATGATAAACCGCGCGCGGTTCAAGGTGTTTTCGAGCATTAAAAAAAACAATAATAATTTTTTTTTCGTTTTTCATGTTCCTAACTCTACTCACCTAATTTAATGTCTAACCTGAAGTCACGATAAACACCCTGTATATCACCTTAACCCGCGTAACATATTATTATTAATAATAATTCGAGCTTAAGGCTATAGAAAGTTCGTTTACTCCAACCAAGCGAGTTCGCGAACTCGGTGTCGGGTCACGTCTATTAGTTTATACAGACCGGAAGTGAAATGAAATCGAATCTCTGCTCGCACCAGTCAAACTCCTTCCTTAGCAAACGCTATAGGATTTGATTTTTTTTTTTTTTTTTTGCGTTTTTCGAAAGAGAGTGAGTGCATTTAGCCCCGTGTGTGGTAGTGGATGAAGTTTCACCTCCTATAAATTACGTCCGATTTATTTAGATATACTTTTTTTTTTTTGCCACCTCCAAAACCAGAAAGTATCAGATTCGAGGAAAAGTTCTCTTTCTCTTCGTTCTACTAGGTTCCAAGTCAACAATAATTATGCGCGTCAAATCAACATTTTACCGCCTCGAAAATTGCGCGCGGGTGGGTTTGAGGTGCCATTAAATCCGCTACGGGTGACGCTATCGGTCACGGTATTTTCGGTCAAAAAAAAAAAAAAAAAAAAGAAGGGCCTCGTAATTTATAATATTTTTGCGGTGTTGAATAAAAGAAGTAAAAGCGTCGAGAAACCCCCTTCGAAATAGCCAGCCCTCTGGTGGACGTCGAAAAAAAAAATGCGCTCAATCATTAAGTTGCGCTACAAAATTCTTTGTGACTTTTCATACATATTATAAATATAAATACGGTGTGACGTGGGTTTGTATTTTTCTCTTTAAACGATATTTCTTGTCACCCCCACCCTCGAGCCTACTTTTTATTTTTCCAGCCTTCCATACATCCTTGACAGTTCTATTAAGTGGCCCTTTCTATTCTCTCCACACTTCTTTTTTTCTCGCTCTCCACCACCATCATTCTTTTTGCCGTCCTTTTATCCGCACACTCGTTCTTATACACACAAACTTATATGCGCGTACAATGTACAAGCCAATAGTCATCGAGAAGAATAGAGAGCAACATTTTATTTTATTATTATTATTTTTTTTTTTTTTAGCGTTGCCCACTCTCTTCCTTCCTCTCACTCACTCTCTCTGTACAGACTCTCTCTCTCTCTACTCACTTCCCAAGTTCATAATTTGCACACCCGGGGTCTCTTTTTTTCCTTCTGCACAATTCAAACTATTCACACACCATGAATTCCCCGTATAATCATGTACTGCAACGTTGCTCACGTATATACGTTGATCGGAATGAATGATAGGGCCTCTTGACCATGCGGAACCGGGGACACAAAAGGCTTTAATCAGTGTACTATTCCTCGACGGGACCTTTTTTTAACGGTTAAAAACTTTCACTACAGTCCCTTCCCTTCGTTCCATGGCTCCGACTCTCTCTGCATGTAACAATCATCGTCACACAATTTGAGGCTACGGGGGCGGAGTTGCAACTTAACCACACATTTTGGGTCTCATTCGAAGGCGTTTAAAAATTATTCCGCCACATTTCGTCCGCACTCCGCGTGCAACGCGTACATATTTTTTATTCCCTGTCATCTTACGGAGGCGAATACCCTCGTCGCTCGGCGGGGAAATGAATTATTAACTCGGGTTATGCAGGTTGAAATTTGCAAAACTGTTTGCGATCATGATTTTTTTTTTCTTTTCTAAAACAAGTGCGATAATAGTATAACCGATACGGAAAATAGAATGCACAGTTTGCGCATTCGTAATACATAATTATATTGCTGAAGTGAATCGAGAGGTTCAATGCGGTTATGTGCAAACTAAAAATAAAACTAATATAGAAATAATTAAAAAATAATTTGTTTCGAAATTAATCGATAACGAGAAATTAATTATTATACTGTAATTATTATCCTCTATGTTGTTTGGTGGTAGGAAAGTTTGCCCTTTGGCTATGCAGTAGAAATATAAAATAAAATCAATGCTAAAAATTCCATTCTATTAACAATTTTTGTGAATAGCTCAAACCTACGCGCATAAACTAACTAAATATCGAGCAGTGACTGTTGATAAGAAAATATTATTTGTATATTTTGATAGAATAACATGCATGCTGTATCATTTAAATGCGTTATGTTTTTATAACTCTCAAAGTAAAAGAAGATCAATGAAATAATGTGATCACTGATCGTAACTATACGAAAAGTTAATTTTAAGTGGTTTTTATTTTTTTAATGTTTGTTAAATATTTTATTTTATTATAATACTTCAATGAAAAGAAAAAGCTTGAATTACCCAATTCTTTACAACAACAAAAAAAAATCCCATTAATCATATTACCGGTATTTTATTAATAATGCACATTCATTTATTTAACATTAAAAAAAAGCCTTCAATTATAATTTCTAAGTTTTCTCTTTTTGAATATTTCCTAGCCTTCTTTATTTTATGTTCAATGCGTTTAATATAATTTTATGGCTATCAATATCGATCGATTTCTATTTAAAACTCTCATAAATGCAAGTTTCACCCAGAACATCAGTACCGGTACTCAAAAACAAACTTCAAGAAAGAAGAAAATGGAAAACTTTCTTCACTGTATTAAAAGTTTTGCAAAGTGAATAATGCACAAAATTGACCAAAAAAAAAAAAAAAACTTTTTTTCGATAGTAAACAACAATAAAATATCTCAAAATAGAGGTAACATTTTTGTGGTTAAACTGAAAATTCGTTTCTCGCGTTAAAATTGATTTACCTGAAAACTCATAATATATCTCTCAACCGGGCATTACGTGTTTAAATGGGCAAAATGTTTTCCTCGAATTTTGTTACTATGGAAAAAATAAAAGCGTAAAATACTTTCTTTTCGTTGCATAATTTTGTCGTCACGCGTATTTTTTTCTCCCCCCTCCCCCCCTTTCCAATAGAAAATTATTAAGCAATGGAATCAGCATTGTGGATGAGCGTAAATCGCTCAAATTCCAAGTTGACAATGGTCTCGTGTTTCGACTTAAGAATGTTCGATGGAGATGAGGCGCCAGTGCACGACGGGGGATGGTCAAGCGATTGTCCAACTAGAACCGAAGAAGATGACATTGGCACGCGGGGGCCCCAGACTCGTCGCTCGACCATTTTCAGAGTCTCCCTATAATACCGAGCTTGATCTAAAACCCTCCCGAATTCAAGAGCTTCTATTTCACTCCACACTCCTCCACCCTCTAATAATAGAGTGTTAGTTTAAGACCGCTGAGAAGCCCATTTACGCCTCAACTGCTCTTTTCATTCACAACAGTCTGTTTGGGGGCCCCTCCTTTTATTATTACTCACCTTTCCAACTACCTGTTATCCGCTTTTCGTCTTAAGCTTACAACCTTTCTTTTTATGGACTCGAGAGCGCGCATTCTTTTCTTGTCTGGTCCTTTTTTTTTTTCTATCTACCAAACGAACGCGTAGTTTGGGGCAGGCTCAGTCGCGTCACTAAATGAGCTTTTCTAGCAAAGAGGATTAAAAAATTTTTTTTTGAAAGAAGAAAAAAATAATAAAGAAGAAAAAAGAAAAGAGTAGAACAAACATGTCGTGGTGAATGTTGAACATCACTTAAAAGAGATTCCCGAATCAGCGAAAAATGTACGTGTTTAAACTGTCAAGTGCTACTCGAAAACACGGCTATTTGAAACCCTAGGAGGCCCTTTACACTGGCTCTCTCTCGCACCGACAACCACGTGAAATGGGTCGCAGACAACCCGAGTCGAAACATTTCTTAGAAATTTTTACTTTCTTCTCTACCTTTTTTTTTCTCTTTTTTTTTTTATGTGGAAAGTTTTCTTAAAAACTATAAAAATAAAAGACGAAGAATGGGTTTTAAATGACACTTCGTTGTCCAACCTGTAATTGTCACATTGTTTTTGACACTAAAGAACAACAGTGGGTTCATGTAAGAAGAGCTAATGAGCTTTACATGTACTTCAGGTGCTTGCGGAGGTCTACTGCATAAAATACTTTCAGATAACTTGCCCTTTTTTATGGCTATTGACATACTGAAATCAACTGGAGACGTTGTTATAAAGCGTTTTTGTTCCAATTAAAATTGCCTTAATTTGTATAACCAGAACTTACTGTACCGGTATTGATAAACTCGACGTTCTTGAATCAATATTTCGAGTTAATTGTTTATTCTAATTTAACGTTTTCCATTTGTGCACTTTTTTTTTATTACCATAAACTATATTATTGAATTTTTAAATAAATTCTTACCAATTAATTTTTAATAATAGAATAAAACTTTTGTTTTTTTTTTTTTTTATGGAAAATTTGATTCTTTAGAAATAAATTTTTTCGTGATTAATATTATTAATAAAAAAAAAAAAGTTGTTTCACCAAAAAAAAGTAGCCTACAAGTATTATTTTTAACCACTTAAAGCACTTCTTTCAAATATATATAATTATTTATCTAAAAATTGTACATTCAACTCCAGATACTGTGTGTAATTGTATATCTCCGTAGTTTTGATATAATCTTTTTTTTATGTAAAAATAAAAGTATAATTTGTTTCAATTTTGCATCAGACAAAGAATTATGAATATTAAAAAATCAATTGAAAAGAAAATAAAAATGGTTGGAATAAGGCTAAAAAAAACTAAATGCAGTAAGCACAAATCGATGTTCATTATTTTGAAGCAAAAGTCTCGTCTACTGTATTTTTAAAAAAAATAAAATAAACTGGTACAATATGCCATAATTTTAGTCGTTTTTAATTGGGTCTTCGGAGTTAATTGGGTCGTTGAATAATGGGTTGGTTTGTTTACGAGTGGCATAAATCGTCGTCACGCACTTTTTCGTTTCTTCCGAGAGAAATAGTCGAGCGAACTATTGACAATTCACGTGATTACGATCAATTCAAAATGCACAGCACGAAATGTTTTTGCGTATTCAAAAGCCAAAGGATCTCTTTTATTCCCTTCTTTTTCTCACTCACTCACTCTTTCCGGACTGTCATTGGGACCTTTTTTAAAAGTATAACAACTGCGGAGAAGAATACAAAAAAAAAACAGATAAGAGGCGCCATATTCATTTCCTGAATAAATCGTTCCTCTCTCTCCTCCTCGTTTTTCTTTAGCAAATAAACTGCACATGCAGAGTGAACGTGCAGTGCGAGCAATTCACTTATGTAGGGGAAGAAAAAAAACACTCAAAAGGAAGAAGAAAAAAAAAATGAGCATCTTCGTTCGGTGAAAAGATTTTTAAAGCCCTTTTGTCACCATTATTTAGGAGCCCTTACTTCATTTTTTTCTTCTTCTTCTTTCCAATTTAACCATTAACTATCTTGTCTTCGCACTGCAACCTAATGTCACTTGACCTGAACCATCAATCAATCGGTGGAATCCAATCGCCCGCAACCACTACTGCACATGTACTTTCATTTACTCTACTAACTTACAAACCTAATTAGTACTAAGCGGATCGTAAAACAATTATCTCTCGCGTCTAAAAATATCTCTTAACATGTAAAAGCTATACATGTACTGTATTCAGCAGGTTTACTTTGCAACTTCAAATAGAACAGATTTTTTTTTTTTTTAAAAAAAGTTATAAAAACCATCTGAAATTTAAACAGTTCAGCATTTTTAAATCGAAGAAATAAATGCTAAGAGCATGTAAAATCGAAAGTTTGGTTTGTATTGAAACCGTGAATCAAAAATGAAAAGGGTAAACAGACTTTAAGAAGCGCAAAATCATTAAACGTTTAATAATGAGGAACGGTAACCACATAACGTTTAAAATGAGAAATTGATAAATCAAATGTTAAGCACGCCTAAAAATTTTTTTTAAAAAAAAAAACGGTTAAGTAAGAGAATGTACGGTAGTAAAAATGTGGAGGGGTTTGGTTTGAATTGAAACCGTGAATTAGGAATGAAAAGGGCTCCGCCGAGAGTCCTTTGCTACGCTCGGTTTGTCGCATCGCTATTTTGTTTGGAGCACCGCATCCAGAATCGTTATTTGTCCCTAGAGCTTCCCATTTCGCCCCCCCCCCCCCCTTCCCCATCCCCGGAATGATCCCATGAATAGACGCTAGCGAAGGTGTGAGAAGAAAGATCCGAAATTGATAACATTCACCTTTTCAAGTTTTCCACCAGCATTTTCGATTGGTTCTCGGTCGTTTCGATGTCACTGATAAGTCGGAAACGTCATTTAGTTTCGATTATTTTTCTCTCACTTTCTCATTCACTTCTACCTTTTTTTTTTTCACACTTTTCAAACGTTGAACGTTATACATATAATTTTTTTTTTTTTGATTTCCAGCTGGCAGCAGCTGTTCCGCGTCCTTATAGTCCTTTTACTTATTCATCGCGTGTAAACTCGCTGGTAACGGATATCCTTAGCCTTCGAATAAACGCAAACGCCCTCGCCGCAACAACGTTCTCGCATTAATTATTAAATAATAAAAAAATAAAATTGGAACCGATTGATAAATTGCGAGCAAATGCAATTAAGTAGGCGACGATATCAGGTGTTAGACTTTATTGGAATGACATTTTTATTGACATAGGGCCTACATTTAGGTCACGAAGGAAATGACCGAGAGAAAAAAAAAATAAACGTCAACTGCAATATATTATTACAAATACAAATATTTTCGTTTAACCGACATCTTTTTTTTTTCTCACTAAACATTCTAAAATTATTATTTTGTATACACATTATACAGTAAAAGTTACAATTATGTACATAAAAACTTTTTGCGAAATAAGAAAAGAAAAAAAAAACTTTTTTCCAAAGTTTATTTATTTATTTCTCGTAATAATTTTTAAATCTATATTTTGAATTAGTTTTAATTAATTAAATTTTTATTCTTTATCCAAGAGAGAATGTTGGGTGGGTTAAGGGTTAGGAGAGAAAGCGTAGAAATAAAACGTATTGTAGATTAATCATCATGGCAGAGGTGTGTAGTTACGTGTACTCGAAAGCATCAGTTACACCATTAAAACAAAAACCCCCCTTAGGTATCCCTAAAAAAAAAACCCGAAAAGAGAGGGAGGGGGGGAAGGTGATTCATCTAAGCCGCTTAGTTACAGTATCACAATAATTACTGGAGAGAGAGAGAGTTAGATATTCGGAGCACTGGGTACCGTGAATAACGCCGAGTACCTGAAATGAACGCGTTGGTTGTAAAAAGAATTTTTTTCTTTTTCAGTTTGTTGCCGAAACGTTACTTCCACGTATCACTTTTCTTCAAATATAAACTCGACGATTTATGTATTCGACTTGTTTCACCGTCTATTTAACGTATTGTTTTTCTTCTCGCCGAGTCTTATTTTAGGTCCAACCATCATCGTTGTTTTCGAGCCAACGTCTCTTTTCCTCCTGGCCTCATCTCGTTTTCAAACGTCACCCCCATCCACAAAAAAATAGAAGATAGAAGAAGAAAATAGGTGGTGGCTATAATAAATTTGATATCTTTTCAAATAACGTTGAAACGTTCCAATAAAATGTTTTGTCTTGTTTATTTTTTTTTTTTTTTAAACAAATTTGTTTGTCGTAGACAACTCCCGCGCACTGTCCCGACCGAAGTGAGAAGAGGGGGTGGAGATGGGGAAATGAGAGAAGAATGGGAGAGAGAAAAAGATGGAGAAAAATGTCAACTATTTTTGGCAGCTGCTAATATCGCTGGGTTTTACAATTTTCTTAAGAATTCTAATTTGGAACCGGATATATAAATACGGGCGGTGAATAACAGGCCTCGTCAACGCGCAAATGTTTTTGTGTTCCGCCACTTGATTCACTATCTCTCTCTCCTCGTCTCTCTCAAATTGCGAGGAAACTCCCACTACCAAAAACTTATTACTTTATAGTTAGACGACGGCTTCTTTTTTTTTCCATCCCACATTTCTTCTAATTAGAGAAGGGGGCTTTAACAAATGAATAAACGACGTAGAGCAACAAACATATCGCATGTTCATCATTTTGCGTGTTCAAATACATCAATTAAAAAATTAAATGTATGCCTTTAATTAAAAAAAAAAATATTTTAATTCGCATTTGGAACATGGAACGTTTGTAACTCTGTAACTACACACCCTGTTTACTGTAAGTACGAATACTATAGGAATGCCATCGTCATTATTTTTATACAGTAGTTCGTAAGCATCGGAGAGAGTTAAACTGGTAATAATAATTACGGAGAATATAAATGTATATCCGAAACGAAAGCGAGAAACTATAAATTTCTAGCACCAATTACGATTTTCTAAAACCAAAAAAAAAATCATTGGAAGTGTCGTCACAGGAAGGAGGGGTAGGGGCCAAGAAAGGATGGGGGAATAAGTACAGCTGAGCGAATGGGAGTTCTATTTACAACACTTATTACAATAGGAGATTAATACAGTGACTAGTAAACAAAAACAAAAAAAAATAATGATAAAACAGTTTCTTTCATTAACTGTTACTACTTAGAAGTGATTTGAATTGTGTTTTCGTTCGAAAATACGTTTCTAAAAAATAAAAAAAAATTCGTCGATTACGTAATTCGATGAACAGAAGTTGCCCCCCTGAAAAGTCTCGCACTTCCGCTTATGTAATATAATATTTTTTTTTGAAAAAAAATTAATAGGTTAATAATAATTATTAGCTCGTTAAATTAAATTTCTTTGGTACCACAATGTTTGATTAATTAACTTAATAAATTTTTTAACGCAATATATAAAAATGTGCTTTGAAAGATTTTCAAAAACAAAAAAAAAAAAAAAAAACCGCATCACCGTTTGAAATAAAAAGTGCACGGAAATATGAAAAAAAAAAAAAAAAAGATGAAGAAATCAAGGGAGATGAAAAAGGGAACAAAAAACCGTAATAATAAAAATCTATTTAGAAAGTAAAGACGCTAAAATTGGGGCTCAAAGGCAGACTGTAAGGTCCTCCTTTAGTCCATCGTCATAAAGTCTGATAATCGGGCAACAGACCGTGCGAAATCGAATGCTCGGATAAACCGTTGGCCACTCCGTGCTGAGCATGGTGCTCGCCCACCGCGGACGACGAAGCGAGATTGAGCCGAGAGTGGTAGGAAGCTGAAGCCACCACCGAGTTTGCCGCGGCGGCGGCGGCTGCGGCAGCTACCACCGCCGCTTTATTTATATCCGCGTACAAATTACTACTTCCGCTCACGTGCTGATGATGCGAGAGATGATGGTGCGGATGGTGGTGGTGATGATGATGGTGGTCCAGAGCGGCGGCTGCGCTGGCAGAGGAGGAGGAGGATGTAGCTGAGCCGGCGGCGGCGGATGAAAGACTGGTGTGGTGTTGCTGCTGCTGCTGCTGGGACGCCGACGATGAGCTCAGCATGTGATGATGGTGGTGGGGGTGGTGGTGATGGTGATGGGAGGAGATGGGGGACAATGGTTCACCCACCCCCGACGATGGAGACATCGATAAAATCGGCTTCCGGTCTTCCGATTCGCCGCTAGATTCGCTGCC